>VXBX01005860.1:265918-288561 GCA_013400415.1 Scytalopus superciliaris
TTTTTTTTTTTTTTTTAAATACCTTTTTAATTGTTGCCTTTAAGTAACTTTCTATGAAATTTAAATACCAGCATTTAGACAATTGATCCGACCTTTCCAAAGAGGATCAGTCCTGCAAAACATTTTATGTTCTGAGCCCCCCATCCCTGGGGGAGAAGGTGAGATCAGGATTTCTTTTCATTCAATGGGGGGAAAAAAAATAAATAAACTGAAGATTTGTAGTGTTTGTATGGAGTGGAAAAAGCCTGCCCAGGCCAGCCTTTGCACACCAAAGGCCATTCCTGGCTGCTGCGATGACTGAGTATAAAGTGCAGCTGCTTTTCCCCTTCGCAGCCCCGCAGCGCCCATCGCTTGGCGAGAAATCCCTGCGTGGGACTCCACGGCTGCTGCGGGGAATCAGGAGGTGTGGGACACGTCAGTGCAAAGCTGGGACACTCCTCCCTCCCAGGGCCAGCCAGGAGGTGGCACTGTTAAACTGCTGAGACTCTCCACCAGAGTGGATTTTTGGTGGGGGGGGGGGGTGTTCTGCTACTCCTACCTCCCTCCCAGTAATCTTTTTTCCTTCCTTGAGGGTGGCGAAAACTCGGCTGAAAAAAAGAAAAGAATAAAATAAGGGCTCGTTAAACAGAGGACGGCTTTGCGATTGCACGCATGTTTCTCGCATCAAAACTTTAAAGGGATGGCTGGCTAAGATGGAGAAGTTTTACTCGGTATAAGGTTATGTTATACAACTTTCTCCCTCTGGCAACTGCCGGAACTGTTCCGCTTTAACCCTCTGACACCTTGACCCAGCCCATTCAAAGTCCCTTTCTTTTAATTTCTTTTAAACAGCCTACACCCTTAACGCACAGCAATGCAGAACACCTACCGAGCCCTGACCCAGCAGGCAAACAACAAAAGCGCCTTATCTCGGGGGACGCGTTATCGCCTGACTCCCGCTCCCTGGGCAAACACCAGCGGTGGCGGGGCACAGCCACAGCTCCTCTGCCCAGTGCCCACTGGCACTGCCCTCAGCACCGTTTGCTGAGCTGAGGGGACACAGTCTCCCCAGATAGGACTCAACAAGTCCCTAATCCCCGGGGAGGAGGCAGCGATGCTGCGAGGTTTTCCAGAATGCATCAGTCGGCACTTTCATGTCCCGGCACGGCCCCAAGGGAGCACGGCTCGTTCGCTGGAGGGAGGTGACTAAATGAGCTGCTGCAGTTAACATGGAATAAAATTAAAACCGGGGAAAACGTTGCTGAAACGTCCTGAAATTATCCCCACTCACGCTTTGATAATGCAGACACCAGCTTTCTTCACAGATAATTCCTCACTGGCAACACTCGCTACAGTGCAAAGCCCCATTGCCCTGGAATTAGTGATGTTCCTGCAACTATTTCTTTCTCTGTTTTTAGGAGAAAGATGACAATGAGAACGTATTCACTGGATTTTTACTTCTCAAACTTGTTTAGCAGCAGTGGAAGCAACAGGTGGGAAGTAACTAGTCAGCTGTGACCCGCTAGCTCTCCCTAAACTGCATCTGGCAGTGGTTGGAGGGAAATCAGTGGTCAGAGGCTCATCATGGGAACTGCTCACCTACACCAATTCTACTTTCAGGGCTTCAGCAAGTTCACAAATGAGTGCTGCTCCCTTGAGCAAGGAGGTCCAGGACTGCTCAGCCTTCCTTTTTCAAGTAACAGCCCAGATGAGTCATAGCAAAGATTGCAGTGTCTGTGTCTTTTTTTAGTGACTTAAAAGTTCTCATGGCCACTTTTTTCCTCCCTGAAACTTGGCCCTTCTCTACCACAATTACAGAAACTCCCAGCAAATAAGGCTTTGCCAGCTCTGTGCTCTGGAACAGCCATGCCCCAGTTTCTAGCTAGAAAGGCCACAAGTTCTTCTTACCACGTGAGTGCTGCACACCTGATCTTTCCTGAACATCACATATCACACACAGGTGGAAGAGCTGATGTGTACATGCAGTCAGCTCAACGCCTCTCAGAAACTCTGCCTTTGCTGCAGGCACTCAGACAAGCCTGTCCTCACCCTGCTTCCCACCACCAAGGCCATCAGAAGGATGGTACTGAGCTGGTGGTACCAGAGCAAACCGTTTTCCAAGAGCTCCTGGAATTCATTAGAGAAACTACACACAAGCACTGATTTTTCTGGAAACCAAGCCAATTGCCAGCTTTCCTGAGGGTCTGGCAGCCTCCCTCTCCCACAGAGAGAGCTCACACCTGGCCTCCTCATACAGGAAAGACCATCATGAAACACAGATGGGGCTGCAGTTCCTCAGCTGCTACCTCTGCCAACATCAGCAGTGTAGGAGTAGCCTACTGCATTGCTTTGAAGGGCTCTCCAAACAGGGGACAAGGACCAGGCCACAAGACTTACAAAGTGCCCTGCTGGGACCGACCTTGTCAGAGCAAATCTAGTGCCATACACCAACACAGTCCGAGTGCCTTGAAAATAGAAAGTTTCCAGCTAGACAATCATCTCAAATTTTATCAAAGCCACGTTCCTAGGACTTTATCATGTGAGGAGATATTTATCACTGAGGTCTTAATGGCTTAAGTATCATCTGTCTATAGTAAGAGATGATTTCAGCCCACATTGACAAGACAGAGCTTCCTCCTCATAACTAGAGCAACACTAACCCCAGCACAGTACTACTGTTACCCCTTCTGACCTCAGCAGCCAGCCAAAAATGTAGGGAGTGGTAAGTTTCCATTGCAAGCAGATTTGGTAGCTGAATTAGGTGTTCCCTCCATCTCTTGCAAAGAATGCACAAATTCCTTTTTTTCATCCTCCCTCCACCCCCATGAAAACAGCAGAGATCAAACAAGCAATGTATTTGCTCACATTCTCATGTCACCTTTTGAAATTCATTTAAAGTCTGTTTAAAAGCCTCTTCAAACTTTGACAGTGGCCCTGTCAGTGCCCTATTCCTGCTGCAGAACTCAAGGACACTGCCAGATGTGGGCCTCTGACCCTTTCTGTGTCAGAAATCACTACCCTGCAGAGGGGACAAGCAAGCACAGCACATACTGCTCCCAAACCACCTCCAGTAATAAGCTGGTGCACTAGCAAACCTGACAATACCAGGCATTAATAGATCTGCTCATCCCCTGCAGCAGATACACAGCCTGTTCATTAACAGCTTCAGCTGCCAACACAAGACTCAGCAGATCTTTTTTTCCTGAGAATCACCCTGAGATCACTGCCTCTTATATCCTTACAAGCCTCATCTGCAGCTGTGCTTCTCCCTCAGGCCAGCAGACCATTCCTGCCATCCCATAGCAAGCAAAGAAAAAAAAAATATGACTGTTGGTGGGGGGTGAATGATTCTGGGTTTGTGTTTCCCCAGGTAGCTCATTTTGTAGTCAATAAGGAGGAACAGAGGAAAGGGAAGAGCTGGATGGTGTATTCAGCAGCAGTTAGACTTCAGGACAGTCTTTATCATTAAAAAGGCACCATCATTTTTTTCCCCTCCTCAATCTTTTCATAATTGAAAAGTCAATAGCCAGCTAAAGCCCCTGCTGCCCATCATGAATGTGTGAAACAGGAGCTCCAGTATTCCTACCTTCAGGTACCATTAGCTGCTTCCCACTTCTGCCATAACTGGGGAGAGGGTGGATGGGTGAGTGAGTGTGGGGGTGTGTGCAGATGCTCCCTCCACCACCAGTTTCAGTCTATTTGCAGTTTCACCTCAGTCTATTTGTGTCTGTAGCAGTCCTCACTGAAATCAATAGGAAAGAGCACCAATTAAGGTGAGAATTAAATTCCTGCTCTTTCCAAGCAGCCTGGAAGTACAGCGTTCTGGGTTTTAACACTGATGCATCCTGCAAGGAGGGGCTGAGATGGCCCCTTCTACTCACTTTCACCAAAGTGAGAATGGGGGAGGATGAGCATGATCTGAAAACTGCACTCCAACTTGTGTTGCCCCAAATAAGGTCAAGCGATGCTTCCAAGAAGTTTAATTTTGTCTTATTTTGTTGGTATTTAAAGGTGGCTTGCAAAAGCATCATTATTAAATTGGGTTCCTGCTCTTTTTCAGGGGAGTTGTTTGTGGCTTGACAAATACTTGATCTTTTCCCATGAAGCAGAGAAATTAGCTGTGCTTCCTTTCAGGTAAGGGGTGGGATTTTCCCTCCCCACCCACTTCCACCCCAGCTCACCCCACAATTTTAGGAATACAAAATAAACCTGGCCTTCTCTGGTTTTGCAGAGACCAAGATGTTTTCCAGGCTGAGTGTCTTGTGTTCTCATGACTTTTGTGAAAAAGAAGAGTGCTGAATGCTTAGCAAAACAACTCTCCCAAACACCTGGCCACTAAAGTATTTACTGCATTAGTTTCCTCATTAGCAGGATGCCTTTCAGGCTGGTCAAAACCCCTGTGTTAAGATTTAATAAGGACCTGTTTAGTGCATCCTAACAAAAAAAGGGAACTCCCTCTTCTTTTTTCCTATGTTACAAGAACTTTTTAAAGAAATCTTAATCGTGCTTACTCTCATACTACACTGACACAGAAGACTCTGAACTATTTTGCCATTTGTTTGAGTTCAGTAAAGGAATAAGAAAGCAAGCTATGTGATGAAGAGTCTGTTAGATACCCAGATTATTTCCCTCTGAAGTGCCAGTGTTGCTAATAAAAACACTAAAGTGATAGTCCCATGAATACTCCCTTAAGTCCTGTTCAATATTCCAGAGCTTGAACTCCATGACAGAGTAACTATTAGCTCTGTTTTGTTTCCCGGGGAGGCTGAGGCCAGTAGCACAGCTGGGAATCTCCTACACTTCCAGATCGCCAGCCCAGCATCCCCACTAGAAACTAACTGTCCCTTTCTTGTTTCTAACACACCTCTGGAGCCTCAAACAAGAGACTGCCCCAAGAGAAACCAAGGAGCCAAGCCCATGACTCACCTGCTCCCAGCCTAGTTTCATCCATCTCCCTCCTCCAGCAGGGAAGGAGAAGGGCTGTGCCAGCTCCCCACCCGCACAGGCTGGGGCAATGCGAGACCTCAGAGCTCTGTGAGCGCACAGGCCTGCTCAGAAGCCCAGGGGAGCCCCAGGCACATTGTCAGGGGGGCTCTGCCAGCAAACAGCAGCGTCTTTCCCAATCGCTGCCGCAGCGGACAGCACCAGGTGTGCTGCCTAACCAGACCGGGCATGGCTCGGATCCATTGTAGCCAGACTCTGAGATCCTGCACCTTGAGTCAGCCCCTGGCAGGCCTCCCAGGGAGGATGCATCTTCCATCCCAGGGCAAACCTTGCAGGAGGGAGAGGATAGGCGGGCAGTGGTACACCTCTGTTCTGGGACAGCATTGAGCTGTCCTCTTTGCTAATGTACACTTCTATAGGGGGAAATGAACAGTGTCTAGAAGCAATTGAATCAAAACAGGATTGGAACTGTTTGGATAAACACACAGAAACCCATATGAAGGCACTTATGCGAGCTGACAACCAGTTTTTATCTGGTTAGTGCTCATCAATTAATTACAGACCAGCATGTCCACACCATGGTTTCTCTGTGATTTACTCAAGTCAATTTTCCAAAACAATTTTAACTAATCCAGTCACAATTGAATACGTAGAAACATATTTCATGATCTGGGACAGCAGAGTACAGTCAGGACTCTCAGGCACATAGTGCACATATATGCAGCCTTTCCAAACCCACTATAGAAACTTGCTGGGGCTGCTTACACTATCCATGCCCACCCAGCCATCTTGCAGGACTGCTGTACTCCCCAGGGATGCTGCAGGAAAGGGATACATACCTGGCCCTTACTTGTTTTAGGTTAGAAAGGGGTACATTAGGTCTAAGCTGCCGAGGAAGGTTTGTGCTCAGACCCCAGCCTGCAAAAGCAGCTGAGGAGCAGTAGCATCTTAAACAGCTGCAGCTGTTTCCCCAGTGAACGTGATTCAGAGCCACGGTTTTCAAGAGCTGAAGCTCAGAACATAGCAACGATTCTTGCAAAATATTTTGCTTCTTGTCTTTTTTTTTTTTCTTCTTCTCCCCCACACAGCTTTTTAACCTCTTGGTGCCTATGCCGAGTTCCTCCCAAAAATAGGTTTCAGGGTGGAACATACTTGCCACTTGATCCATGACTTGCTAAATTTAGCCAAACACAGACTGCCTGTATAAGATGGTTCTCTTGAAATGTCAGTAGCCACACATAAAGTTGCCAATGTCATCCAGGAAGTGGGACACCACGGCAGTTATATTTTTTACTTAAAATAATAATAAAAAGAAACTTTTATACTCTGTGGAGATGCAACCATAAATTTGACTCCAAAAAGTAGAGAGAGTAAAGAAAGGACAGGCTTCAGCAAAGCAGCACTTGAGCCAGAGGGTGGCTGGGCACTGGAACAGGCTCCCCCAGGGAAGTGGTCACAGCACCAAGCCTGACAGAGTTCAAGAAGCATTTGGACAATAGTCTCAGGCACATGATGTGATTCTTGGGGCTGTCCTGTGGAAGGAGTTGAATTAGATGATCTTTGTATGTCTCTTTCAACTCAGGATATCCTACCATTCAGCTGAGTAACCTGGGGCAGCCCTTAAGGCAAGGGAGTGCTGAATGAACCTTATTACCTCCACTTTGCAAATTCCCCCCTGCCTTCACAGACAAAGCTGCCTAGGCTCTGTTAGGTCTTATAGCTTGGACATGACCCCAGTTGTAAATAAGCCCCTTTCTATCAGCATATGAGACTGGTCACTTGCTATACATTCAGGTGCATGAATCACTTGATGGGAGCTCAGCTAAACTGAGCTAAGCTAAGCTAAAGGGAGGAGGCATCTAAACATGGGTACAATTAAGGGCTTGTTAGCATTCAAAATCATCATGGTTCCTTCCCAGAGTCTATAGCAAAGATAAGCAGAAGCAGAACTTGGCTGGCCCAGGGCTGTTGAAGTTCTCATCCCAGGATGTACAAAAAAATGAGGCGCCCAGAACATGGAGGAGGTTAGGAAGCATCTCTGGATGTAGGGCTTTGAGAAGAAGATACCTGGGATACAGGTACACCTGGGCTCAAGAACTGGCTTGCTGTGTTGGCAGAGGTGATGTCTCCTGGCTGACTGATATGTCAGTCAGTGAAATGTGATGTTGCACCCTCCTGGTAAACACAGGCCCCAGCCTTAAAGGTGCCTTTGTGGAATACCCTGTTGCATCTCAAATTTAGCTAACTGTCTGGACAACACAGAGCTATTTTCAAGGTGAAGATGCCTGAACTTATCCTCTCAGAGACTGAGGCAAACAAATGAGAGATTACTGTGAAGAAATGTGTGCATGTGGAGAAACAGAGCTGTTATTTGGTATCATGCAACATTTTCCCATTTGAAGAGCTGCCTGACCCTTCAGATAGATAAGCCTCTGGCTGTGATGGGATGGTTGTGGAAGGGGATAATGCAGGGGTTTGGACAGCTGTGGGGCAAGACAGGGTTCACTATGTGACCAGTGGTAAGATGCTGCAGTGTTTTGCCATCAGTGTTTTGCAGAACTCTCCTTAAACTAAACTGCTGACATACTTGCCTAAAGTCATGGGTGATTATCTCGGTATCCAATATAAATTTGCAAGATGTGGGTGTCACTGATACTGGGACAGTGTAACTTCCATCCTTTCTGGCATTCCCTGATCCGTAAAATAATTCTAACTATGTGCAGAGAATGATTATAGCAAGAAAAAAGGGGAAGATGCATCATTAAAACTGGTGGGTGGAGCCACCAGCATCCAAATTGTGCTGATTCACCTTCCCTATATTTTACATTTTAAACTTAAGTTCCCCCCCCTCCATCACCCCACTAGATATCTCCAGGGTCAACTGAAGATCCAGCAGGTATATAGTTTCATAGTCCCCAAATCAGCAACATAAAAGCACTCACCTTTTTTTTCAGCCTATTTAGAACTTTCAGAGTCCTGAGGACTGTAGCACGAATCAGAAAACTCAACTGAGTTCCATGGAGATGTTCACCAGTGTAAAAGCTGCAAGCTAAAAGGGAAGCAGGGCCTTTATTCTTAATTAATTCTTATTTAACTCAAATATCTAGCAATCAGTTGGATGAAAATCTCCCTTTGTTTAACATTCAACAGCTGCTGTGCCTTCCATTAATGCTGGCATAAGCTACTAATCTGGGTTCCCCAAGGAAGACCTCCAGCAAGAAAAATCTGAGAGAAATATCAGATCTTAAAAACTGTGAGTCTTTTTTCTGTAAGATGTGGAAGGGAGGGATGGAACAGAGGGTTCAGAAACACTTTGCAAAGCTTTCAGATGCTTTGCAGAGTTGCACACTCTCTTCGGATTCAGAGTTCCTGGCAAGGAACTTCCACATTTCACAGTCAACTGCAGCAACAAGTTTCATGGGTGCATAAACCTCACAACCAACATATAGAGTGTAAGCCCAGGAGGAAAATGCAGGGCATGGTCTGAGCAGATACTGTCAGATTTGTACACCTGCAAGCTTCCAATCATAACAAACAGACCAGAAGAATCACCCTGGACCAGAGCTCCCCTGGATGCTAATGGTTTCAGAACCTGAGGCAGAGCCTTCAACTGCAAAGGCTCCTCCTGTTTGTGGTGTGAATGTCACCATCTCTTAAGAAGAGAGAGAACTGCCCAAGCCATGGTGGCATCAGTCAGATTGCACTACTGTCTTGGTCAACAGTGAGGTAAAACCACCATAATTTAGTCCAGTGCAAATGTTATCCTCATTAAGCTCGTGCCAAGTGATTTGCTCGTTCAGCTAATCTGAATTAGCTGTGGGTACCCAAGTGCCAAATAAGCACTTTCCCCTCTTTAATTACAGTCTTTATGTTTCATGATTTAGGTTGCTCCTGTCATTGTTAGTAAGAGAGGATGGGGTTGCATAACAGTGTGTAACATGATACAGCTGCAAACGGGGCTGCTCGACCAGCACAAGCCCAAATAGAGAACAGCTTCTTCTGTTAACCAGCAGATGAACAACAGCAGGAAAATCTCACCCATCCCTTTTCCACTGGTAGGGGGAAAAGGAAGGCCTGTGGGATGTCCCTTTACTCTGTTTATATCCAGCATATCAGTGAGATTCAACAAAATTCTCTCTGGTGAGTTCTGCCAGGAAGAGGAAGCCAAACTGATCCTGCGTGGAGCGTTGCTTTTGGTGAGAGTTGTTGGCATGTTTCTTTTGAAGAAAACGGGAAAGTCACCCCAACAATTTCACTTTTCATTCACCAAATGTCAAACCTGGTAGATCTCCTTCAGCCAGAAATCCAACCTGTGTCAGCAGAACTGTTGGGCTACTTTGCTTTGTTTTGTTTTGTTTTGAACAAGGCCTGCAGCATCAAGCCCAAGAACCCTTCAGCCATCATGCTTGGATCCAGGATTAGTCTGTACTTGGCTGGATCTTCATTCTCCTCGGGGAAATTCTGTAGAAAGAAGGGACAGTGTTGCTTTACATGCTTCTGTGGCCTACAGGAGAATCTGAGATCAGAGCCTGGGACCAAATTTTTTTCCTGCATTCTTCAATGTAGTTCCTCTGAAGTCACTGTGACCAGATAAGCTATGGAGCATAGCACAACCTTATGTGGACACTTGGACTGAGCGACTTATTTTTAGCTCAGAGTTCTACCTTAAGGGTTGACTGTTTTAACAATCCAGAACAGGCCTTGGTGGTACCTGTGAAAATTTCCCTGCATAATGTGCTATGCTTGGGTAGTGCAACATTTAACTAAATTAGCTCAAAGTCATACAGCTGCTTGAGTGTGTTGCAGATGTGTGTGGATGTTCAAGCCAGTTTGATTGGCACCTTGCATCCCAATGTTTCGGTGGAAGAAGCTGCACAGATGTCACCATTTTTAAAATCAGTGCAGTTTCTGAGGTAAAAACTACACTGCAACTCATTGGTTTCACTATTCTACCCAAAATAGAAATTTTAAGTATGTTCACTGTGATTCTGGAGTATGAGGTGTAGGATTTATCAAATGAAATGAACAGCTGCACATGTTCTTTGCTAAGCAGACACAGACTGAGGAATTTAGAAGCTGCTGAGTGCTACTAGATATAGAAAGACCACCTGAAAACCCCACGGGTGCAAATGCTCAGCAACAGAGATGTGACCTAGAAATCCTTTTCACACTTGGCTCCCAGTTCAGTGTGTTGCACTGACCTATAATGGCAGCTTAGAAAAAAGCAGCCCGTCTAACAGAGCAGTTTTTTAATTTGGTGCATGCCCAAACCTGATCCAAGCACATCCCATAGCGCTTTGGCTACCAAGTGTGGATTGCTATTAAACAGACTGCTGCCTACATTAGTCAGGAACATTGCTTACTAAGTATGTTCAGACTTCTGGTTGTCTTGCACCCGCCTATTATCTGATCTTAAAAAGCTCCCCGGCATTCCCCTGCTCGTGAAGGCATTGCAGATGGCTACGTGTCAGAATTGCAGCTCCCTGCAGATCAGGTTGGTCTGCAGCACATCATTCGCAGTTTGGGCAGCGACAGAGGAGATGGAGAGCACAAAAAAAAAACATCTAAACCACGGCCAGCTAAACACGACTTCTATGCCAGTTTAATTTCCTTGGGACTTTCCCAGCAGTTTTAGCCCAACAGTTTGTAGCAGTGTTAAGATTCGAGATTCCTTTTTCTGGCCCAGGCATCCTAGTAGTTCTTCAGCCTGGCTGCAAAACTATATAAACAAGGATGAAATTTTGGCCCGTGCAAATCATGGCAAAACTCCCACTGATTTGAATGAAGCCAGGCTTTCACACACACACACCCACCCCCCCACCTTCCAAAATGTACAAACCCAGATTTAAAATACATTTTATAAATAGAGCACTAAAACTAAAACTGTTCTTTCCAGGCTGGATGGAAGAGAGAATATCAAAGACTGCAGCCTTGTTGTTCTCATTAAACTTTCACTGAGGCTGGTTAACTGTGATGGAACAACAGTTGTGATCCTGTGTTTTCACTGAGATTGTTATCAAAATTAGCAAAGTAGTTATGACGAAAGACAGAAAAAGCTGTGAACTAAGTCAGGCCCCAGCCCTTGGAACTTTCTTCCAAGTGTTCTCAGAGTGCTTGTTTGCCTGCTTAACTGCAATTCATCTTCTGTTCTCCCCTGTCGCTTATGGACTCCAGTCCTCAGTAGGATGCTAGATTCCTTGGCAGAGAGATGCAGGCTGTGCCGGTACCATTCTTCATACCCCACTGATCATTAACTCATCTGCAAAATCCCTTCCAGATATTTTACTGCTTCCTTTGTGCTGCCCCAATACAGCGGTGTACTTCCAGACAAGGCTTAAACATTTTGGTTTTGGGGAGAAAACAAGAAGAACCCCACAACACTCGATGAGCACCAGGCTTTTCCAGGGAGCCCGTGCTGGTTCGGGAAGTACTCCCGAGGGAACAACATGCCGTACCTTGCCCACTGATAAGCTGCAGCAAGCCATACATCAGGGAACTGCATGGTCCCACTTCCCAAGAAATGTAATCCCTCTAAGTCAACAAGGCAGGCAGGACACTGATAATTTTCTCAGAACAGAGCAGACATTATTACATGTCTGGTAGAGAACTAGCAGAAGTTGTCACTATGTGTCTTTGTTACCACAGTAAAGCATTTCACAAATAGAGCTGTCTGAACTCCCTCCAAGTGCTTGGCAAGTCAAGAGCAGCGTCTCTCTGACCAGGTCTCCTGTGGTCTGGAGAAAGGTGATGGAGTTCAAGGGCTATGCTGTTGCTATTCTTTGTCCACCCTCTAAATTGCATCTAAAGCTGTTAGAAAAGGCAAGTAACAGGACTCAAAGCAGGATGGGATGTGGCAGGAGCAAAGAACAAAAGATGGAGTTTGCACTGAGTGCAGGGAAGAAGCACATTATATATACCACGAAGAGGAATGAAGAGATCTCTCCACACTTTCTCTCCAGAGATCTGTCGCATGCTATGAAAACACTGGCAAAAGCTCTGAGGTAAGCAGATTTCTTTCACCGAATGAACAAAACCCGTGCTGTCTCAAAGCTTCCAGGGAAAGACAGCCATTAGAGGGCAGCAGGTATCCAACACATGCATTGGTGGATCCCTTTATGATACAGGATGTCCCAGCCAGCAGAACTTAATGGGGAAAACAAGAGACGAGGTATTTAACAAAAAAACAAAAAACGCAAAACAACATCAACAACAAAAAAAAATCTCCTTGAAGAAGCACTATTAGCCAGCACCTACCCACAAGCAGGACAGCCACATACCATCGTATGCCAGGAATAAAAGTGTTGTAATGTCTCATCCTGGATGAGCCATCTGCCACCCTACCCAGCTATTATCCTGGAGATATAAGAAAGAATTACATTTCCGGCAAACATCCTGACTTAACAACTAAATGGAAGTCTGAAGTGAAATATTCATCCCATGGGCTGCCCTCAGCCTCCAGCAACAAAAATACAAAGGGGGAGGAGGGGGAATGCCCTGAAATGCATGAGCTGGGATACTTGTGACTGCAACATCATTTGTTTTGCAAGGAGCAATAAAAGCTAACCCTGCGAGATAGGTAGTCTCCAATGTTTTGTGCCACCTGGTCCTCAGATAAGTGACCTGGCCACCAAAGGTGGGGTGTGCTCAGAGTACTGTACCAGCAGAATATCTCAAGAGCAAGAGCAGCATCTTCCTGGGGAGGAGAGTCAAGCCAGCAGCCACTCGGCTCCCATCACTGAGAGCAGCTCACTCATCTGCTCATGTTGCCAACACTGAGCAGGGAGAGCTTAAGCCCAAGTCAGAGACTTGAAGCACAACATGATGCGAGTGATTTCAAGTGAGAGACACACCCAGAGAGCTTCTCAGCCATGGGCTAACTCCAGCAGCCAACCACGCAGTGTGCCAGGAACAAAATGTCTGCAGGCTCCTGGGGACACCCTGTGCTGCTGCAGCACTGCCCTGGGGAGCCAACTGCACTCCCGGGTCCTGGCATCACAGCCAGCAACAGGATGGAGCAACTGCCTCCTTCCATACCCCAAGATTACCCCGCCTCTGACAGGGGAAATTTCACCCTGGACCATGAAGCAAAATGGGAGCCCTGTTTCAGTGGCACTTTCTTTCTCCCCAGGGCTGGCAAACTGAGACTACTATGGCCACAAGTCCTGTGTGGAGATCAGGACAGCCCTGCACTGCTCACCCCTGGCAGTGGGGCTAGCACGGCTTGTGGGGCCTGTCCCATGGACAGCAGTGCCAGCCCCAAGCAGGGCAGGGATGTGGGGAGCTGGAGACCAGCCCTGCTGCCACATCGTTGGGGCAGGGGCTGATGGCTCTGGGGTCCCAGGCCACTAGGGAGCCCTCAGGGTCCAAGGAGGGATCTCTGGATCTGCTGGCCACCTTCCCAGCACACCACCAAACAGGCTTGGGCAGATGTCTCCTGCGGAGCTGCTGTGCCCAGCCTGTATGCACAGGTAGTGAGAGCCACGCAGCCTTCCCTTGGGCTGCCTGAGCCCCCTGCCCTCAGCGGGCCAGCAGCAGTGCCTGACATCAACCTAACTTCCCATCTCGGTTTCTGCATGCCAGGTTTATGATGGTCATTTGCTTTTGTGTCAGCATTGTCCTTTAACTGAAATAGCTCCTCTTCCTCCTTAGCATTAACCTCCAGGATGTATTTATAGAGAGCGATCATATCCCTCTCTCAGCCTTCATGGTGCTGGACTAAATAAGCCAAGCTCTTTTAGTCTACTTTTATAACCTCAGCTCTCCAGCTCCCTAATCCTCCTGCTGCCTTTCTCTGCACCTGTTCCAGCATGAATCAATCTTTTTGAACATGAATGACCATAACTGCCCTGCATTGTGCAGATGGCATGTCACATTGCTTTCTACAACAGAATTAGTATTTCCCTCTCTTGAGCACTGGCTCTTTGCATCAGGCAGCCCAGGACCTCAACTGCCTCTGTCCTTATGGATGCAGAGTCATCTTGAATAACAAAATAACTTCTGAGAGGACCATGATATCTGGGGTAAAGTGTCACTGGGTAACAGTGATATGAAGAAGCACGTGATATAAACTCAGAAGCATCATATTTTAATGACTAGAAAAAAGTATTTGGGAACAGTATTGTGGCCAAGATTTCTTTAATGTTCAGGAGATGGGAAAAAAATCAAAACTTTTTTTCTGTGACAATCTTACACTTAAAAAAACCTATCAAGTTTAATACAGAAAAAAACATTGTGAAAGGACTGTATGGAAAAGGATTGTCATGAAAACTTTTCACAGGTGGTAAAATCATCTTTACAGCAGAAGAGCAAACCAAGACAAAAGCGTGGTGTAAAGAGCAAATGATGGCCACTGTCCCACATGCCTTTTGCAGCATCTCTGAGTGACTGTTTTACTGCTCCTATGTGGCTGCTGTGTTTCTTTATCTTCCAGCACCCCTTTTAATACCCATGACTATCCCAGTATTTCCATCTTTAATCCTTCCACACTCTGACTTGTGAAAAGATAGTTTTCTTTTTGTATGTGCAGGATTCTGAAAATCCATTACTTAGAGCAAGACCAGGGCTTTTCTGCACTCCAACCTTCTGTGGTTCCCAGCTAGGGTTCCCACTCATGGCCTAGATACACCACACTGGAGCTCATATCACATCTGACCACACAGCTCCGTTCCTTTCTGAGCCCCCCAAACACCAGATGCTTGCACTGATAAAGGAGGATGCCTGTTCCATGTGCTTTCAGCTACTGTTTTTATACTATCCATTAGGATGTTTCAAAGGGCTGGAAAAGTCATGCAATGCATGCACTCTGTTCTCCAGCGATGCTGGGGAGGAAATGGAGGCAAGAGAGCTTCTGCCCAGCTTCCTGGAGACCTCCCTGCACCAGGAAATGGTCTTAGTGCCACCCAAAACATTTAAGGGTACAGTGAAAAGCCACAAATCTTCAGGCTTTTCGACTGAATCCCCCACCCATGTGTTTCGCTTCTCCTATTCATTCTCCGTGCCAGATGCACGTTTGTGGAAGGTACAGATGCTCCCTTTCCAGAAGGTTACCCAGGGGAGCAGGCACTGACCTCCCAAGGGGACTGCCGTGTGGGCATCCATGCCCAGCCCGCTCTGCTCTGGGCTCTGGGGGCCTCTCATTGCTGCTGAGCACAGCCAGCAGCTGTGCCTTGTCACTGTCCTGCCCTCCCACCCCTGCCTGCTGCCCTGCTCGGTGGAGCTTAGCTGGGAACCAGAGGGGAGAGCTAGGAGGGAGGCAGACACAACTGGCAGGGATGAGGGGCAGGGCTGGTACTGGCTGGGAGCAGGGTTGGGGAGGGGAGGTGGTGGGAGAGGGGGAGGAGATGAGCTGAGTCTGGGAGAGGAGGAAGAAAAACATGCTGCTGCAAGTCCTTCCCCCATGGAGTCTGAATTGAAGAAAGCTGATTGCTGACAGAGAAGATTAGGAGGCCCTCCCTTGCCCACGCCAGCCCATCCCTGTGAAAAGCTGCCACTTGGGTCCTGCCCTGGGACTTGTGGCAGAGCACAGATCTGGACCAGAGCGTGGGAACACAGGGACCTCCAGCTTGCTTGAACACAGATGGGGCACAGGCTTCATACACCCAGGTTTCATCATCCCCCAAATTCCAGCTGGAGGCAGCACCCCTCGGGCTGGGCATCACCCCACAGCTTCCTCAGAGAGGAAGGACCTGTCAGGGAGACAAGGGGCAGAAGAGGAGGAGGTGCCAGGGAAGGCAGAGAGCAAGTAAGGCCAAGAGGGCTCTTGCCCCTGGAGAATCCCAACAGACAATTCTGAGATGCTCTCCACTTAATATAGCACCATCTGCACAGCTATTTTCTCCCCTGGCTTGCACACAGGGATCTCCACATTACAATCAGTGTTTCTGGCATACTTGAGCTGGCTGCAGCCGAGCAGGGTCAGGCAGGGAGCGATCGCAGCAGGGGCACAGCAGCAGCGAGCCCTTCAGCCCCGTCTCACAAAGGCAGACAGGTCCTTGAACTGGTTTCTGCTGAAGGCCATGCTGCTCCCTCTTCCCTGCTTTGACCTGTACTGGCTAGATCAGCCAAGCTGTGCTGCCTTGCAGCTTTTCAGAGCAGCCTGGTTGCTGGGAGCATGGCCCCATGTAGCAGGGGCTGGTATGCCAGATAAAGAGTAACAGGTACACTTGTACACTGGTCCGAGAAACAGTTTGGCAGGTCTCGTGATTTTGTCACAAACCACATTATTCCATATTTTTTCATCACACCTCAGAGATGAAAGTTTCTTTCTTCAGCAGAAATCTCACCTTGCATAAGAAGCCAGTAAGAAGAATACCACTTTTGTAGTTTGCTGCTTATTTGTTTCACTGAACCTTGCAGTTTGGAACATAAATTCATTTTTCTCTGATTCAGGATGGTGGTAGAAGGAATTTTAAAAGACAACATGTCTGTTATTGGAGGGTGTGCTTGCCTACACCGTTTTCATCTTTTTGGGGTTTTTATCTACACAAGTTTTGTGGTCTATAATGCAGAACCAGGGCTTCACCTGTTTCTGTGTTCACCCTGCATCTCACAAAGTTTGAGCTGCCATGCAAATAAGAATTACAGCCATTTATAAAAGCCCTATTTTTCTTTTCCCTCTAATGGGTGTGACAGAGGGACAGACTGGGCAAAGTTTGCAAAACATTTTGTACTGTATGCTTATTGCTCCATCATTTAGACCAAGTAAAGACTCCCGAGAAGAGAGGGAATTTGCCAGGGAACATCCAGCAAGGACCAGTGACTTGTCTGGCCCAGTGGAGGCCTGTGCTTTCCCTGCAAAGATAGCATGATGTCCATCTATGTACCCTGAAACCAAACCCAGTGATAAATTTCCTTTTGTGTGAAGCAATCCTACGGCACAAATCAAGATTAATTGACATCCTTGTGTCTTCCACAGCTGCACAAATGGTTGGTACAGCACAAGTGGGGCCTGTTTGCTAATCGTGAAGTAGCTACTAGCAGACCTTGGATTACTGTGGTCTATAGTAATATATCCCTTTCCATAAAAAGAAAAGAACATTGTGCTCTGTTTCCCAACACTGTTTCACCCCAGCTCATCAGTTGCCCAGCAATCAGTCTCCTCTCCCAACACTTGCATAGCAGATGGAGTGGCTTTTAATCCTGTAGAAGTTCTGCTGTGCTGACCTAAAGCAAAAGGAGCAAGGAGAAGCATTTGGGTGCAAGGGGAGGAGTTTTTTGACAAGAGCAAAAGACAAAATGCAGTACTGGGGGAGTTTCAAGGTTAACTGTAGTCTAAAGGCCACTCTGTCCATTTCAGTGGCTCCAGAGTGCTTAGCTGCAACAGGGAGAGGGAGAATACCTGATGGAGGGAGTGGAGTCCTCTCTCCTCAGACTACTTTCATCTCTCACTGAACACTCAAAGGTGCTGTTCAGTTACTGCTCTGTTTCAGTCACAGTAGCCTTTTAAGGCACATATGTTCTGTTCTCGTGTTGTGAAACCTGTCATTTCGCAAACTGGCTGAAGTTTTCAGTCATTTTGCAAAATGCCAGGAGATAATAAGCATGCACCTGAAATCCTCACCCTCTGGCTATTACTAACTCCCTAACTCAAAGAGAGATGCAAAACTGTTCATATGTTGATTTCTACAACCGGGCAATCTTTTGTAATTACTTTAAAAGCCAGTCAGCAACACTGATCCCCTGACAAAGCTAAACTAGTATTTTCACAGGTGAGCATGGTAACATCAGCCATTACATTTCAGTCTTGCCTGTAACATCTGCCTCTGACTCCCAGTGCTCTGGCCCTCCACAGCTCCATCACCCAAGCCTCCCTCAAATGAACACTGATCAACTGTCTGAGTCAATAAGAGAAGTTTCTTTCCGTTTACCAAAAGAAAACTGAATAAATGGTCACAGAGAGTGCATTTCAAGTGACACAAGCACAAGGAACTATATACTGTGAGAAATACTTCAGGTCCCAGATCCAGGATGGTGACACCACCGTCTCGGTACAGGTTGTGCAGAGGAGGATCAGGGTCACAGGCTCAATGTCAGTCACCTGTGCAACACCACTAGGAAAATGACAAATAATGTGCTGGATGTATAAACAGAAGAAAAGCCTGCTGGACAAGTGAAATAATCCTTTCACTCAGGACTATCCAGGCTGGAGCTGAACTGCTCTCTGGTTTTGGAGACAGCACTTCAACACCAACCAATTGGAAAGAGTCCAAAAGAGAGGCATGAGATAGACAAGAGGTCTAGAAAACATAACCGTTGATGAAGGACCAGAACTCTGAGAATATCCCAGTCAATACAAAGTTTATGCAAGCACAGTTGCCCACAGACTAATCTATTTCTGATAGCTGTAGTGCAGCAGGATGTCCAGCATGCCAGCTTTAGCACAAGTGGTGCGATGGCAATGCCAGGCAGCTTGCAAATGACTCCAACTTTCCACCACTTGGCCCAGTGACAGAGAAGAGAAATAAAGCAGTGAGGTAAAATGTCTGCAATTCCTGCCCCCAAAAGACTAAACTTTTCGTCATTTTGTGAGTAAAACATGTTGCAAAGTAAAAAAAAAAAACAACCCTGAAGTCATTCCATGAAATTATTTTACAGGATGAGTAACAGGATGAGTAAGAAAATATTTGTAAAAATTATTCTAACCAGTTGGGCCATGTTGTCATAATACCTGAACAGCATGCAATCTCAGGACCCTACAGAGACTACCAAGGGCTGTTTACTTCTTTTGCAAAAGAGCAGAATCCTCCAAAAGCTGGTTTACATGATTTAACCACAGAAACTGCTGAAGTCTTTGGCTGAGCAAGGATCCAGAATGAAATCCTATAAGTTCATGCCCACAGCCCTCTCCATGCACTCTCCACCTTGTTCAGCTGTCTTTGTTCCTGGTCACCCCTTAGTACAAGTAGAATTATAACTATACACTGCCCAGCACAGCAAACTACCTGAATCCTATGGGAAGTAACACAGCTTATTCCTCCAAAATCGGGCTAAACTTGTCACTTTTAGTCTTGCTGGGAAACTCAGATTCAGAATCCAGGCTGATGGCTGAAATCACCTCCTAAACCAGCCCCTGCAAGGCTGAAGTCACCTCCCACACCATACAGGCTGCATTGGGATCAGGGAAGGCCTTTCCTCTCTGCTGACATGTATGCAGAAAATTAGTATGGAAATACCAAGAAATATCAAGAAAAACTATCCAGTTATCACAGTCCTAATTGTACAAGGCAGAAAAGGTCTGGTTGCTTTCTGTTCAAATCCTTGTGTGGCTCAAGGCCTGTGTGTGCACAACTTTCATTTCCCCTCCTCCATCCCTGCGTTGACCCAAGCACACATTTCCCTGGATGGGGACAGCCTGGAACTCTCTGTAGGTTTTTTTCTGACTACCACAAGCAGCTTCTCCTATACAAAGAAAGATATGACAGAGTCAGACTCTCCTCTGGTGCCCACTGGACCCTCTGATCAGAACTGCTTCTACATGAGTGCTGGCTGCCTGGTGGTACCCAGGTTGGGTGCCTGAGGTGACAGGGACATGTGTAGCTGCACAGCACAGGGGCAGCAAAAGCTGTAAACCCCCATCTGGCAAGCCAGGTGAATGCCCTGGCAGCAAGTCCTCAACCCAGTGCTGGGCTGCCCTGGCAGGTGAGCCTGTTCTGGGGAGGATGAAGTTAACTCTGCTCCCTCGGCACAGCCTGCAGGGTAGATTGATTGCAGTGCAAACACATCCCAAATTTCTAAGCCTGCCGGTCAGCCTCAGGACTCGGCACTGATGCGTCCCCAGGGAAATCTGAAAAAATAACTGATTCCATAAAAATAGCCTATCGGTATTAACTTCCCAAAGGTTTTTTCCTCCAGTTTATGCTGACAAATGAGAAGACTCTTGCCCCTCAGCTATCGCAACGGTCTCGTGCCACTGGGACCCTCGACCGCCAAGGTGCGGATTTACAGCGCTGGCTTTTGCACAGTATAATGCTGAGCCTCGGGGATCAAGGGTTATGACATTTTTATGGCCTCTCTTCTCCCCCCTCATATGAATATGAAGCAACTGTTGGGAAAAACATCTGGTTTCACTTTTCTTTTCTCAACCACTGTTCCCATCTGACAAAACCTTAAAAACTTGCCAGTGCTCTAGCAAGCCGTGTGTGCCAGCAGCCTGCAAGGAGCCAAGGCTTTTTTGGTGTCATCACAAGCGGGACTACGCTGGTCTGGAAGGACCAGCTCCATCACTGCTAGAAGGCAAGACTACCCAGATCTCATCTCCCTGACAGATGCACTGGCAACCCTCCTCCATTGCTAGAGCAGGCTGAAGGGTTGCTAAAAGACTGTCCCTCCATCTTGATCTCATTACAGTCTGCATCTCCAGGGGGAAGCGGGGGCCACTGTGGGGAGCACTGTGAGATGAGGCAACCCCTGCTGTGGGCAGGGAAAATGAGTTGTGAGGAGTCCTGCCTCACCTCAGAAACTTCAGAGGGTTTCTTCTGGGGTGACAAAACAGGCTTGCTCTATTTCTGAACAGCGGCTTGTGCCCTCCTCTGTGCTCAGAGCTACTCTGCAGCAGAAAAGACAGATGAGCCCAAAAACTCCTGACTTGAGGAACTACCTACACAGCTCCCATGTCCAGGTGGCACTCGCACTGACAGTGAGGAGGAGAAGCATAAAAGACTACAAACTCCGAGGCCAGTCTGGCAAAGGTGGCCAAGTGCCTGTTTCCATGGCTGAGATCAAGAAACACAGCATAATCAGTTCCCTTGTGTTGTCTTATTTATCCAAGGAAAGACAAAATTAAAATATTTGCAGGAATCTGAAAGCATTTGTCCCTCATCTATAGGAAAGGAAGGCATCTATACAACAGGCAGAGTAGCACCTTTGGAAAACCTCCAGAAATAATCTCTTCTCAGGATGCCCCATCTTTAATCCCCAGAGGAAACCAGGTGGGCTGTTCAGGGATATCTTACAAAGAAGGGACAACTGCTGAGTGCTGGCCCCGGGGATGTGCTCTGGACTACTACTGTAGACCATGAGATGTGAAGGTGCTTCTCAGGGATGAGGTCCCAGGACTGTGTGGCAATCAAGATCATATGTTTGGCATTAAAAACAAATCCTAGCAGTGAAGCACCCAAATAACAACACTGACCTCCAAGAAAGGTCTCCCAGGGACAGGAACCAAAAGTGCTCATGGCAAAAGATACTGAACATGAACATGTTCTGTGCTGTGGGCTGCAAGAGAAGGCCCAGAGTATTGTTTCCCAGTTTCTTTCTCTCTTTTGGACTGCCCTTCTTGACTATGCCAATAAAAAAACCACCACTCCCTCCTCTTATTCTTTTTCTTTGTTTACTTAACTTTTTTTCCCTCATAGCAACTGCATAAAGCTGAAGCCATCTGATATTTCCAAGTAACGAAGACCATTATTCACTGAAGGCACTGGCCTGGATCCTAATTGCTGCTGGTTTCATACTCAACACAAGCATTGCAAACAGCTGTAAATATCGCTATACAGTACTCCACTCATGTCAAGCCGACCCTGATTCTTACAAGTCCCCTGGGATACAAATAAAAGCACTGCCAGAGAAAATAGGTGTGCTGGGTATACTTTGCAAGCACAATCAGCAGCAAGAGAGGAGACAGTGTAGAAATACAGTTTCTTAGCCTTTTCAAAGGCATGCAAAGGGGAAGCAGGTGAAAGGAGTCAGTAGTGACCAGTATGTGCAGGCCACATGGAAGGATGAGGAGACCTTAAATCTGAGTGAAACTAGGACAATGAGGACTTTCTGGATCACCTCCCAGCACCCAGCAAATGTCTGAGAAGGAGGATGGAGCATCCTCTTGCCACATAATTCTTCCAAACCTTTGTTCCAGGCATGCTACTATTCTGGCATTACCCAATTTCATCATCCTATTTCCCTCTATCCATACAAAAGGCCTGTGTTTCACATGAACTTTTTTTTGAGGTTAAGGAGCATCAGAACTGCCAGGTAGAAATATTGCATTACATGGGTGATGAGATCAGGGTAAAACACCTGCTAAGGAAGAAGAGAAGTCTCTGCTTTGCACCTCTCCTTCCCAAAGTCACAAAAAAGAGAAAAGGACAGGGTAGCAAAATATGTTAAAAAGTGCAAAATACAGTACTTTTGTTTTTAATCTACTTCACTGCTACAACCAGAGGAATGTTAAAAAAAAAAAAGGTACAACAACCTGACTATTTCACAAACAAAACAAAAAAAAGTCACAAAAATATATTTTAAATCACTTCTTTTTTTCTTTTCAAAATGCAGTCTGAGTATGGAGGGTAGAAGAGATGTCCAATTTCTTACTAGCTCCCCAGAGACTTAGGCACTTATAACCCTTTCTCAACTTTTATTGCCCTTATTCTTCAAATCCTGCCCATCCCCTGTGTGATTTTATGCTGCCCTTCTGCTCTCCTTCCCATCTATCACATGGTATCTCCCTTTTCTGCTCACTTCCTCCTCTTCTCTGATCAGATCATGCATTCCAGCTACCCTCACTCATCCCAGAGTTTGTTGGAACATCAACATTCCTCCGATGCCTTCAGCCCCTCATCCCACATGGCTGCCTGCACCCTGCCAAGGGGCTCCTGTCCTGACAGCTGGGCTGCAGGAGCCTAAATCCACTGCTTCTCATGGCCAAGTCAATTCCACCACAAAGAAAAGCAGAAACTGTGGCGAGAGATTTCAGCCTAACGGGGGGGGGGGGGGGGGGGAGGAGG
>VXBX01005860.1:292369-327156 GCA_013400415.1 Scytalopus superciliaris
AAGCTCAACAGTTAGCGAGGCCACAGGAATCAGATGTTGCAGAGGATCCAGTTGCACCATATATTTCCACATCTTGCTCAAGCTCCCCAGGTGAGTGTCTGGATTTGGTTTCTGCGGTACCACACCATGTGCCCCAGTTCGTCAGGACGGGCATGTTTGTGCCTGCCACCAGCCTGCTGGGTTTGCCTCCCCGTGGGGGGGAAGCAGGGGAGGAAGCAGAGAAATTGTTGGGTTTGCATTTCACAACCGCCCGCATAATCCAGGTTGCTGCGCACATCCGTGGCTCGGCCGCTCCGGCCCAGTGTGATGGGAAGCGGGAGGGAGTGTTTACACAGCCCGCTGGCTGCTCTGCAGTCACTATAGCAACCCCAAGGGTCAGTTTATAGTAGGAGAGGAAGTTCACTTTTGGGGAGTTCAGCTTTCCAACACCAGCATCAAGCATGGCTGAAAAACAAAAGGCCAGGCGGTCGGAGGAAACACATTTAAAGGAGCTTCCTATGTGCAAAACCACCCAAGCTTTCTCAGTCACCAGGAGATGCTGCATTCCTTTCCTCTTGGTCAAAGGCACACAGTCATCCGGTGATGCCTCCACCAGGGGGGTACCTCCCCTCTCCCACAGATGCCTCTGTGTGCTTGAGGGCAGGGCAGCTGTAGATGAGTGCAAAGGGGTGCCCCACTTTCAGAAACATCACTGTGCTGGCAGCAGAGAGCCACAAGACCAGCGCCCAGAGCACACTTGCTGCACGTTCTGGCTGTGCAGAGGCTGTTTGCAGATCTTTTCAATGTCTCCCATGTCAGGAAGAAATGACAAGCATTGTTCTTTCTGGTCTGGAGGTAAACCAGCAAATGCCCATGCATTCAAACTTGAATTGAAATCGAACTTTCTTGAATTTACCATGCTGAGGCTTAGTCTGCATCTGTGCTGCCAGTGGTACCCTGATTAAATCTGAAATAAATGACAGACATCTCTGAGGTAATGCCTACGGAAACACCCTCTTTCCAAACACTGCAGTCTTCCCCACACAGCTCTTCTCAACCTGTATGGCTCCTTGGTCTGTTGTATCTCACTACCAAAACAGCCTGAATACTGCCCAAAAGCTGAAAAGAGCATCTGTCAGCCAGTGGGACAGTGACAGAGTGTGATCACCCTGGGGAATTCTGTTTTCTCAGGGAAAGAGGTAATAAACACAGAATCCTTTCAGCCACAAGGGAAAACAGCCCACAGCCTGAAGTCATTCTCTCCCCAGAAGTTCCCATCACTGGATCTGAAGCAGCAGAAGAGAAAGAGCTCATTGGAGCATGAGGAACAGGGGACTACTTTTAAAGAAGGTCCACCCCCAGCTGAATGAATCCAACACTAGATGGGAGAACAGGCCACAAACTTGCTGAGTTCCCCAGCTGAGCTCACTGCTACGCATCACACTCCAGGGTTCCAGAGCAGGGTTTCAGCTTACCTACCCTGCATGCTACCCCTGTGTGGTGGATATACGGTTATAAAGGGATTCCTGCACTCAGCAGTTGCTGGAGAAAGGGTCCTGAGGAGTCCTGTGCTTGGTCAAGGACACCAGCAGCATGCAATGGGTACTCTAGTGCTTGTTTTTGGCTGCAGTGGGGAACACAGGGAGAAGGAAGCTCAGTGAATCCCAGAGAGGGGAAATGGCTGCAGAGTGTCAGAACTGTGCATCCCAGGGCCTGTTTTCCCTTCTAAAATGCTAAGTATCTTTCCAATAAAGCTGCTTCTTCTGCCTGTGAAGATCTGTCCATCAGCCTTGGCTGCTGGCTGGCTGGGAGGTAAGCAAGGTAATGGCATGCTGTGCTGGAGCCTGCTGTGCAGGCAGAGCTTGGGGGAGCTAACACAGGTGTTTCCCAAAGAATCAAGTTCAACAAAGAGGCAGCAAGCCATTGCCCAGGGGAAGAGAGAAGGATAGCGAGAGGATGTGGGGATGAGAGACTGCAAGGCTCTCCATGTAGGAAGGTTGGGAATTGCGATACATTATGCCAGAGCAAACAGGCAGAGAGTCACAGCATCATGGAGAAACACATGGGAGGGGAGAGTTACACCATGAGACACTGTACAGGAGAGAGGAGGACCACATGAATTCGAAGGAATGACCCATAGCTGAGGCCTCTGAAAACAAAGTGACAAACAAGAGAGGAAAGATGATGAAAGCACGTGTTGGTGTGGCAGGAGAGGAATGGCAGTGAAGGCTACAGAGATGGCAAAGGTGGCTGTGTGAGGTGAAGGAATTCATCTGGCTCTACAAAGATGTGAGATCCACTTGAGAAACAGATGTATTGAAGGTGCAATCCATCTTGTCCCAAAACAGGTGTCAGACACATCCTACAGGTACTTTCCCTAAAAAAAAGGCAGGTATGGTAATGAATCCAGAAAAAGATATCCACCCTGTGCAGGTCAGATTTCAGTGAAAGAACCCTTTATGTTTAATAATCCTCTGCACTTGGGTGGTAAGTGGAAGGGCAGAGCTTTGGGATGAGGGGTGTGTGTGTGTGTGTTTGAGGGTGATCTCCTGGGAGATTTTCCCGAGGCCTGGGTGTTACCCAAGGAAATATGAGTAGGTTTCAGTGCTGCTTCACTGCTGAACAACTCAGCAGGGAGGACTTTCCCAAGGAAACTCCACAGGTGGGTTTCACTTTTGCTGGCAACACCCATCTCCCACGTTTAACCCCACAGGCTTTGAGCAGGGGGTGCATATAGGGCCAGCAAGCAACACTATGTCCAGGAGTGATGAGTGAGCCTCAGGACAAACTGCAAGAGCTGGTGGAACAGCCTGTGGGCTGACACAGACCCTCACCCTGCCATTGGCTATGGCACAGCAAGGATGCCAGCAGGATTAGGCACGGACTCTGTCTGGCCATGGCAGCGGTTCAGACCCTTTTGCCATTGCCCTCCCCTTCCTGCTCTGCTTGTGGATGAGTTAAAACAGCTCCTGCTGTCTCAGGGTCACTCAAGTCTCCCACAGCCTGCTGCTAGCCCTGGTTACAGGATGGACCTGCTTGATCTCCTTATGGTGATTAACAACGGCCCTTCAGATGGTTTAATGTCACAAGGAGTCTTGCTACAGGCTCTGCTCATGTCCTAGAACAGTGAGATGTGCTTCCCACTCCTTTTTCCAAGTCAGTGAGCAAAGAGGGCTTGGCCCTCTGCCCTGGGCTCCCTCCTGCAGCAGCCCCAGCTCCCTGCATCTGCCTCGCTGAGCAGCCCACACACAGTGCCCGGGGATGCTGCAATATCAGCTGAACTGGGCCATCTAGTATGGAAAAAGCAGGAGAGCACCCAGGTGACTGAGACACCAGCAATGCACACAACAATGGCTCAAAACCTTGGCATGGCTCTTTGGAAATATTACTTGTGGGCAGGGGTGACAGGGAGGTGGAGGAAGTGTTGTCAGCATTCTTCTATTCATACTATATGAAGAAAAATACCCCGAAACAATGTGGTTGGGATTGGCAGAAGTTGTGAGGCACTTGCCATACAGGCAGAGGTCTGTGTGAAGCTGGGCAGGAATTTAATCCAGCTCCCCAGATGCTGCACAAAGGTGTAAAAATGTGAGCTTTGGTACTGGCTTACCATCTGCTTTGAGGTGCGTGTAACAACACAATAAATACCATTTGCGTGTATTTGCAGATTTATTGGTCAGATAAGTGGTAAGGGTGGTATGAAAAAAGGCTTGCATAGAAACAACTAAGCTTAAAAAGAGGTGTCTTCATCTTTGTTGCTACCACTACTTCGTATGGAAATAATGCCTACATTAATCAAACTGTAAGTGGTCATCACAGAGAGTAAAAATAATTAGGGGGGAAATAATAGGAAGGATGTTATTTAACATTATAAATGTTTCTATATCCTCACCTTTGTTTGGATATTTCCACTGCACTCACCTCAAAGAAAGTTTCTTGGAAGAGAAAGAAGAGATTATAAAGAGGACAAAAATTATATTGAAAGAAATTGAAAAGTCAAGTGGAAAAGTCTTGTGCCCTATAGACTCCTCTGGTTTGTTAGTAAAGGTTTATCACCCCCAAGCCTAGAGGAAGCCAAACCCTCCAGTTCCACAGAAAAGTCTGGATAAATATTTCCGCTTTTCCACTCTCATCACTTCTGCCCCATGGACAACCTCACCATCTTAAACTGATTTTCCCATCCTGCAGTGTTAACCCAACCCAGGGCATGCCTCTCGCCACCAACTTCAAATCACAGGGGGACAAAAAAGCCACTTAATTTTTCCCACATCACTGCGCCCCTTCACTGGGTGGTTTATTTCTGTTTTCTGTGAGATGCTGCTCTCTGGAGGGACGAGGAAGCCAACTTTCCACAAACATCTCAGGGTACCCAGTCTGAGCCAGCTTTCAGAAAGGGGATCAGGTGTCAGCAGCACACCTGAATGAGAGGTCAGACCTTCTGAAAGGCTAGGAGGCCGGTCGGCAGAATCTTGGGAGCTGACATAGATGAATCCTTGTGAAAGTGCAGCATCCTCAGCTTGTTCAGCTTACTCTAAAAGGCAAAGCCTCAAAATGAGTCATGTTTGAGACTCCCAAGTTGGAGATGGGGAGAATTATGTTTTAGCATCTTTGATGCTAAAACAGTCTTTCCTTGTGATGGTGAGGACTGGTACTTTATTTTTTGCTTAACACACTGTCAAGAGAAATGGAGTCATGAACCAGGCCAGAGAGTTATTGCAGCATCACCTACACTAATAACTGTAATAATTCCTGCTCATTTTTGTCTTCTATTGAAGAAATGTCCTGCACAAATAAAGGTTTCATTGTGCAATATGGTGAATGGATCCTACACTTTCAGAATGCACTTCCCTGCCTCTAGCCAAACCCTCAGAGAGGGGATTTTTTGTTAATCTTATGGCTGAAGCACTCCAGAGCAGAGGAGATGCTTTAACTTTTGCTTCTTTTTTGCAGCTTTCTTATGACTATTCTCTTTACACTTGGTTTAGCCTGGCTCCCAAATACCTGGGACCACTTCCTTTTCTGTTTGGGGACAGTTCGAATTTGTCACTCTCATCTTCTGGCACACTGTGGGTGTATTGAGGTTTCCAGCTCTCTACAGGAAAGAGGCTTAAAGACTGTAAGATGTCCCTGTGGAAACTGGACCACTTTTCAAGCATGAGAGGATGTCAATATTCAGAGGAGGCAGGAAAGCCGTGACTAAAAGAGAAAAACACACTGCTTTTTTGTTCATTCTTCTTGAAGGTGTCCCTTTAACAGCACTCAACAGCTGTTAAATGGGATAATCGCCTCCGATCCTCATGTCACTAATTCAAATGCTAATGGCCCTCAGTGCATGAGAGGTTATTCAGCCACCCGGCACTCCAGGTATGCTT
The DNA here is from genome assembly GCA_013400415.1 of Scytalopus superciliaris. Lineage (NCBI taxonomy): Eukaryota > Metazoa > Chordata > Aves > Passeriformes > Rhinocryptidae > Scytalopus > Scytalopus superciliaris. The sequence continues at coordinate 297,721 of VXBX01005860.1, forward strand.
TGCACAAGGAGGATGCTGAAGGGATTAAGCTCCCCTCTGGCATTCTAGAAACATTGGAAAGAAATGCTTCCAGATGAATTTGGAGAGGACATGATGCCCAAGACAGTATATTTGGTTTGTGGCAAGCAAGGTTTTTGTAGTGGGGCAGCTATAGGGGTGGCTTCTGTGAGAAGCTGACAGAAGCTTCCCCATGACTGATGGAGCCAATGCCAGCTGGCACCAAGATAGACCTGCTGCTGGCCAAGGCTGAGCATGTTGGTGATGGTGGTAGTGCATCTGAGATAATGTGTTTATGAAGAAGAAAAAGTTGCCACACAGGAGCATTTGCAGCTGAAGACAGGAATGAGAATACGTGAGAGAAACAGCCCTGCAGACATCAAGGCCAGTGAATAACGAGGGGGGAGAGGTCCTCCAGGTACTGAAGCAGAGATTCCCCTGCAGCCTGTGGTGAAGACCATGGTGAGGGCAGGCTGTCCCCCTGCAGCTCATGGGGCTCCACACTGGAGCATATATTCACAGTGGAGAACCCCACGCTGGAGAAGGTGGATGCCCAAAGGGGACTGTCTCCCTGTGGGAAGCCCATGCTGAGCTGGCTCCTGGCAGGACCTGTGGCCCCATGGAGAGAGGAGCCCACACTGGAGCAGGTTTGCTGGCAGGATTTGTGATCCTGTGGGGAACCTGCTCTGGAGCAGCCTGTTCCTGAAGGACTGCACCCTGTGGAAGGGATCCACAATGGGGTAGTTCATGAAGAAATGCAGCCTGTGGGAAGAACTCACCTTGCAGAAAGTCATTGAGGACTGTCTCCCACGGGAGGGATCCCTGGCTGGACAAGGGGAAGAGTGTGAGGAGTCCTCTCTCTCTAAGGAGAAAGGAGTGGCAGAGAACCCATATGATTAACTGACTGCACTCTCAGTGCCCCATCCCCCTGCACCACTGTGGGGAGGAGGTAGATAATTCAGGAATGAAGCTGAGCCCGGGGAAGAAGGGAGGGGTAGGGGAAGCTGTTTCCAATATTTGGTTTTATTTCTTATTATCATACTCTGATTTGATTGATGATAAATTGAACTAATTTCCCCAAGTTGAGTCTGGTTTGCCCATGACTGTAATTGGTGAGTGATCTCTCCCTGCCCTCAACTCGACCCAGGAGCCTTTCATTCTATTTTCTCTCCCCTGTCCAGCTGAGGAGGGCAGTGATAGAGCAGCTTTGGTGGGACCTGGCATCCAGCCAGGGTCAGCCCACCACAGACAGGAAAACCAGGCAGGGAGGAGGCCGGCAGGAAGGATTTGCATGTTTTGATGCCTCAGAGGGGCTCCATCCCAACACTGAAAGACCCTGTGCCCAGCCCAGCCTCTGTGTCAGCTGATTCAGCCAGGGCTCAGTTTGATCTCAAATAACTACTTTTTCTACGGTGATAGTGCTCAGCAAGCACAAGCAAAGGTCGTCATTTCGCTGTCATAGCTAAACCACTATCCCAGCAGTGCAACATTGGTTACCTGCACAGGAACAGAGGCACCTCTTCCTAAGGGCTGGGTCACAACCCCAACTCTGCTCGTGGCCAGGGGACACCAGGCTCAGTGCCTCTCTAACCATGTAACACAGTGCTGAGCTGTCAGTACCCTGTGGGGCAAACCCTCTAGTGCTCCTTGCCTCTGTGACAGGAAAGAGGATGCAAAAGGCAGCAGCAAAACCTTCAGAATCAACACCACTTTTACACAGCAGAACTTGCAACTAGATCCATGCTTGTGTGTGTGTGTGTGTGTGTGTGTGTGTGTGTGTCCACAAGCATGTGTGTGTACAAAAGGCAGTTCAATGCTTTAATTTATATTTCATATATGCAGTTTCCCAAAAATCTCCCAGTCTCTACAAAAGTATGCAGCATCTTTCACAGGGAAAATACCACACATTGGACAGTTGCACTATTAAACAGGTCACACCATTACCCATCAGTGATATCTGCACAAAAGAAGAGCTGGAGTTAAGCCTAAAACTCTTCTGCTGTGAAACTGCTGGTAATACACGATCCATAAGAGTCTGTCCTTTCCCCGCACAGAGACAGATAACAGCATTATGGTAATGCCAAAGGAAAGGAACAGTGGTGACTTCAGTTTCTATTGCAGGCACTGGTGGATGTGCCTTATCCATCTCTTCTGTTTTTCAAGGAGGGTATCCAGATACCAGGCACTGGTGTCATCTGTCTAGAAAGTGGCAAGCAGAAGAAAAGGAGAATTAGCAGATCAATACAATACCCTGGAGGGGAATGTATAGAAGGTGAGGAGGGTAAATGGCTGGGAAAAAAGGACAGCTCTTCCACAGTTTTCAGCCATGATCCCCTGAAGCTCTTGTGACCCCATCCTCCAAAGGGATCAATAATCAATGAACACACATTTTTGTCTTTTGAAAAACCTATTTTGATGTCAAACCAATGATGTGTTTCATAACCTCTTCTTAAGTCCATGGAGGACACTATTATTTACGAAATTTCACTGGCCAAAGCACATTCTCAGCCTCACCATTCATCCTTGACTTTCTTTTCAACCTTGAAATGATCCTGTATCCAAATCTGCTGGCCTGTTATCTCTAGCCCCAGCAGTATGTCTCTCCTAAATCCACTTTCTCAACATCTTCTCCTCTGAAGATTTACTTATGCACAAGAAAAGTTGTTCTCACTTCATGTTCAAAAAGAATTGTGTATATCTCTGTTGCCATGGCAGTGGTGTGGGTTACAACCAACCATTTTAACTGCACTAACTTTAAAATGTTAGCCAAGTTTAAAACTCTTTGGTTTTCTCCCAGAAAATACAGGACTGCTGCTGTCAGCTCAATAATGAGTACTGGAACATGTTTGCTCTTGTGGGCTTACAGGTAACCACCATTCAGCCATGAGTTTCTCCTCAAAACTGCCATGGCAACCTCCACAGTTGTGCTGGTCACTTTGCATGGCAAAACCTTCATTTTCTGACTGCAGCAAAGCAAGAACTCCACACCAGTAGCCATATGAGCAGGAGAGCAGCTCAGCCCTTCACACCAGGTCCTGGTCTTGAACAAAACCCATGTCATGTGGCAGCAAAGAAGTTGGACACAGACCAAAAAGCAAGCTGTCACTTAGTCCTTTCCATTCTGGTGGCGCTTTATTCCTCATCAGGAAGCACATTCAGACTGGCTTGCTAATGATGCACATGCCCTCATTCCATGTGTGCACACCACGAGGCAGAGCCTGCCCCTCTTCTCTTCCAGTCCTCCCTGAACTCAAGGCCATTGCCCACACAGATCTAACTCAGCAGTGAGTTAGTGCCCTCAGATCCATGAAATCTATGAGGAAAAGGACAAACAGGGGAGAGCGATCATGACTCCACACAGAGGAAGGCAACAGTGGCAGTTCAGTCTGTACTGGACAATCTGTGTGAGAACAGTGGTTGAGGGGCACCTGTCTGGGCTGCTCCCACAACCTCCAGTTGTGCATTTACCCTTTTTGTTACCCAGAGGGACAGCTGCCCACAGCAACAAAGATATGTCAGTACTTTGCACTAGAATCCCTGTCAGCCAAATGGGAGGCAAAAACGTTCTGAACCATGTGGCAGACAGTGAAAAATCACTCGTGTGTGGTGGGGAGGAGGAAAAAGGAGAAAAAGAAAAAAAAAGAAACAAAAAATGCCTGGAAGGTTTGATTTATAAAGGGAAATGAGCTGTAAGATAATGTGCTTGGACTGGCTAAGCTGAGGCGGGTGCGAGAAAAGTGGGTGACAGCCAGCAAGCACCAGAGAGAGCCCAGGCAGTGAGAGGGAAAAGCACAGCCTGCTCGGTGAGAGTGAGACGCACAGAAAGTGCATGCTAAGTAGGAATGCCGGGATGACATTTGAAAAGGAGAAAATTTAGGCTGAGTGTCAGGAAAAGCTTCCTGACAGTGAGACGCTTGCACTGGAGGCATCCCGTGGGAGAAGCCCTGGAAGCCTCATCACTTGGCTTGTGAGGACTGAGCTGGAGGAAAGCTGCAAGTCCTGGAAAGGCCTTATCCAGAGCTCACTGAAAGTCAAGAGTGAGGCTTGCACTATTTATGGGAAACCTGCCTCAAAGACAAACTCCACAGCCAGGAAGATTGTGCAGGAAGAAGGGAAGTCCCAGTGGGTGACTGGGTGGCAGCAGGTTCCAGGCACAAGCAACACTCTCTCCATGGGAGCTGAGAAACAAACAGGTGAGCATGATGAGAAAAAAAGATGGGGAAATAAAAAAATCCCTTCTCCTTTAAGGCAACACTATCTCCTAGCGAAGAGTTGCTCTGCTCTGGCCAAGGCACAGGCAGCCAGGGCTCAGGCTTCTGTTAGTCTGGGCCCCTGGGAAGGCCAGCTGCCAAAAAAGAGGGAAATTTTGCTTTAGTCAGGGGGTAGGGCATGGGTGCATTGGGACAGAATTGAGAGAGTCAGGTAGCTTTCCACAGGAGAGTGAAGGAGAGAGGGGGGATGCACTATGTCTTTGAATGTGTGACAAGGCAAGAAGCCCAGTAGAACAGTCAGGACTGGGGGAAGGAGGTGTTGGCTGCAGGCAGAAGTTAGAGCAGAGAAGCTCCAGGAATGATGCCATTTCTCTCCTATCAAGAAGAAGCCTTGTCAGAAGAAACCCATGTTAAAAACAGCTGGGGCACTGACTGTCCCCAGAGCTCACTGAGCCACCAGCCCTCCCCATCACAGGAGGCAGGATGTGATTTCCCCCGTGGGAAGGCAAACAGAGTAATTTCTCTTGCAGGGGACTATCTCTGTGCCCCACTCCTGGGCATGTCGCTTGGCCAGCTGTGCCCCACCAGGCCAGGTGGAGCCTCTCCATCGTGGCACGTGGAGAGCTATAGTGCATAGTCCCAGAGCTGTAAGCCAAGGTCACAAGTGCCCAAGTGTGAGCTGAGCACCATCCCACCAATTCCAGTGGCCTTGCTGGGAGCTGACATCACAGCATCACTTCCACAGCATGAAACTGAATTTCAGACTCTGATCCCACGTGAGCTCCTCCTGCCTCCAAGGAAAGTATCTCAGTGCCAAAGCTACCCCCACACAGGAGATAGTCAGGGATGGGCAGCTACAGCAGTGACTGGGCTGCACAGAGCAGCCCTGGGAGTGCCTGTTGTGTGGTGCCATCCATCTCCCACCTCAGCTTTCACTGCTGTGTTCCTTTTTTCAGATACACCGCCTTCTCCATTTAAACTGCAAACCCGGGAGGGCAGGAAATGAGAGCCCATGCTCTTGCCAAGCCAACAGAAACGGAGCTAAAGTGGAAAGCCTATTTTAAGAGTAAAGCACAATATAAAGAGGTTGCACTTATTTCCAGACCAGGCATTACAAAACCAGGGAATTCAGAGTTAAAGTTATGCTTAAAATAAATTGAGACTTGTTGAAGTGTGGCAGTGTGCAACCAAGGCATACAAATAGCCTTAATTCTGCCCTGCAGTGACACGGCCGTATGACTGTGATTAAAATGTTTTAGTACTTGTGCTCCTAAACTAAATTACCCTGAGAGATGTAATTTTTTTTCATATTCTCTCATTTTTCCCCTCCCACAACAACCCTGTGGCCCAGATATTGCCACTAGCACAGATTTCACTGCCTACCAGGAAAAAAAAAAAAGATATATATCATGGGCCCTTCACATCTGCAATGGGAGCCCCCGGGCTAAGCGTTTTCTTGGAAATACCCTCCCTCCTACCCTCGGATCCGCAGCCACCCCTGCCCAAGGCTCTGGAAAGCACAGCTGAAGTGTACACCAAGCAAGTATTTAGTCCTGCTGAGGAGAAGGAAAGGGCTTTCCTCACACCTCTGATACCACTGTAATCTACACTCATATATTTATTTTATGAATGCATTAAAACTTTGGGCTTAAAGTGTAGGGAAAATAAAAGAGAGACAGAGAAACATCATCTGGATAAACAATTATGGCTTTTTGTCAAGGATTCAGGAGCTAATCGAGTCCAGATCTGTTCCACATTCACATTTACATGTGAAATTGTACTTACTGAGCTAGAAAAAGTCAGATTAGCATCAAGAGTCAGCTCTGCCCTCAGCTACATAGTGCAAACTCTGTGGAGTGAATGGGGGCTCCCAGAGTGTAACAGAAAGCAAAGGTTGGCCCCAAATACTTGCAGGCTCTTTGGCCGAGATGCACATGAAAGTGGCTGCTCTGCACTTCAGCCCAGTTTGAAATGACTCTCCAGAAGTTGTATTTACTTAAGAGTGTGGGTGGCCTGAATTGTCATGATGTGTTTAAATATTTGGCACTAAATCACAGCTGTCCACTTATTTGCACTTTTGCTGCTGGGCAGCAGGAACACCCCTGGAATTAGTCAGCATGAGACACAGTAATGAGCTAACAGATACATTATGGTTTACATTTTGGACTTCTTTTGTTCACATAAATACACACCTCCTCTCCGCTTCTTTCCCAGAACAGTGTATCTTCTTGAACATGTTGACTTTCCAAGCTTTATTTTATTTGGCCTTTATTAATGAGCTTGCAAAGTTTTCTGTTACGCAGAGAAGCACCTTGCCCCTAGCAGCCTTTCTGTGCATTACATGCAATCCTGAAGAGACTCATTGTGTGAGGGGAAACTGTCCAGCCTCAGAGAAGTTCCTCTTCACAAGCCAAAAGCCATCCTCTGCATGCAAAGATCCCAAGTAAATATGGAACCAATAACAACCCCGAGCAAAGACCTTTGCATACGGAAAATATTTAGAGTCCCTGTTACAAGTTACATTGGCTGGAGGAAAATGCTTGCACTTTTGCTGTGCAGAAAGGAGGCAATCTGTTGCACAAATGGAAAGAAAATCTTATTATCTGGGTTAACACTCCCACGATTCATCCATACCACTTCTCCAGTGCCAGTAACCTTTTATCAGTCGCAGATATAGCATAGGTCATGATTTAATAACTTGCCAACAAACTGTATCCCATATGGGAGGACTGCAAGGTTGTTATCAATTCTTTGTGACTTGTATGCCTAATGGATGCTAATTGCAAACCATAAACAATTTTTATTAAACAAAATAATGGAGATTATGCAAGGATAATGCTCTAGCATGGAATCAACGGGAGCCAGTTTTTCTCTGTGTGAATAAAACAGCTTTTCATTTTAAAAAAAAAAATGCTTATTTGCTGACACTGTAGTTTCTTGTGGGAATACATCACTTTCATAATTTAATTTTCATCTGGAAGATTTTTCAGGTCAAAAATGGAATTTCTGGTCAGAATCATAGCAGGGAGGAACACACAGGAAGCCGGGCACTGAACTGAGCACAGCCAAACCTCATTTTTGCTCATTTTTGGCCATACTTCTCCAACACCATTTCCCGGTTCTCCCTCCAGCCCCTCCCAGGAGCAGAAGGTGCAAAACCACGGGCTGAAAGCATCTGCCCACTTTGCAATTGTATTTTCCGGGAAGCATCCCCAGATGGGTTGCTGCCTTCAGCCAGGGGAGCACGAAGGAGCAACCCCACGGCCAGCAGCCGCTCTCACCCACGCAACAGGATCTGGGAGAGGATGTCTGGCCATGGCTGCCTTCCCCTCCGTGTGCAGGAACATGCCATATCAACAGAAAGCACCTTTGGTAAGGGCGCTAAAGCACCCTCCTCCCTGGGAGATTGCACAGCTTTATCTGCAGCAGTGGAAGGAAGCGGGACAGACGAGCTGCCAGCAAGCCTTCCTACCCTCACAGCCTGGCTCCCTTTTGCCACCATAATGACCACACACCAGAGCTGCAAACCTGGTTGGTGGCCAGTTTGTGACACTCCCGTGTCCACAGAGTGGTACCAAATAGCTGAAAGGGGCTGGTGAGCCCCTCCAGGAGCTCCTCTGCGTTGCCTACCACAGCCAGGCTGCTGCAGCAGAGATGGAGAACGAGCTGCCATCAGCCACAGCGCACAGCCTTGTCCTCCATTCACCTTAAGAGAGGGCAAGTCAGAAGCAGTTCAGCTCAGCCACAGCAGTCAAATGAGTCTGAAACACTGTTAGGAGGGATCAAAATCACATGGGCGCTTGTGCGTGTGTGGTTTCACAACACCTCCCTCTCCCCACCGCCAGCCACACCAGTTTCCTCAAAGAAAAGCAGAACAGTAGAGCACAGACCCGTGGTGCATTAAAGCCTTGTTTTTCCCACTGCTTAAAGAACTGACCCAGCCCCCTCAAATGTTCCCAGCATATTTGAATTGTGAGTCAGAGACCACAATGGAGATACTTGCCTAGCCTGACAAAGTTTTAAGTATGTCCTGCCAAATAGCAATCACTGATTTTTTTGCTCTGTCACTCGTGAGTCCTGTTCCTGCTGCCCTAACCACACAAAACACACTGCCTCATTGAGGAAGTGAGGATTACTGTTGGGATGCTTACCTGTAGCATCTCCAGCTTCTCATGGTCTCTTTCATGCAGAGTACTCCCAAAAAGACAGATGAAAACTTGCAAGTATTGAAAGCTCATGTCTCTGGTACCCACTGTGGAAGCAATGAAGATAGACGATGGAAAGAATAGCAGAAACACTGAAAAGCGAGGCCAGGAAACACTTCATCTTTGCAGGCAGGGCCTAACATTTAAAAGAAATAATAATTCAACAACAAGATTTCCACAGACTGGTGTAACACCTCACTTAGCAACACATCCTAAGGCTTAGGAGTTAATCTGTGATGAGCCATCACACCCTTCACTGTGCCACCACCATGGAGTAGGAAGCACCAACCATGTCTTTCCTCATAGCTAAAGCCACTTCCTGCCAGGACTTAGCATCCAAAGTGGCAAACTAAGTTTTCACTCTTTCTTTTGCAGTGGCAAAAGGCCTGCAGCACTGAGCAGGGCTCCATTTTCTCTCCCCACTCCAGTTCATACAGCCCTGCTTGGGACAAAAAGATTATTATTGTACTGTAGGTCACACTCATTTCCCATTTGTAAATTTCCCTACACAATCATGAGTGCTAGAAACGTTGTTTTTCCTTAATTAGCTTCTCCCTCCCCCATCCCTTTTTCTTCCACCAAAAGCCAAGATTCTCACACAATCCCAGCACTCTGGCAGAGGCACAAGGGCTTCAACAAAATCCCCCAGCATCACAGTGCAAGGCTTGATGTGCAGCGAGGAAACCTGGCACCCCTGCAGTGCATCTCAGCATGCCAGCTGTTGCTCCGGGGGTTGAGCCATGATGTGAAGAGTCCGGTACCAGCAGCTGAGAAAAAAAGTCAGAGACAACCAAACCCTCCAATGTTACACAAAGTCAAGGCTGTGTGTGTATATGCGTGTGCACTTGCTTTACTTTTTTTTTTTTCCCCACCACAACTAGACTTAATATTTCTTCAGAGGATTCATGCTCATACTTGTACCAAGAAATCCTTCCCATTATCTTCTCCATCGCCTGGGCTACAGTGCAGGGAGCAGCCTGCTGTTATCCATCCCTGCTGTCTGGGGCTTGGGACAGCTGGGCTGCAAGGCTGGGGAGATGTGGGAGTTTCCAGGCTCTGAGGTGCACAAGGAGGAGAGAGATCATTTTGTGCACTGCTAATCTGTCTCTGCAGGAGCACTGGTTTTCACCTCTGCAGCACCTGCCATGGGGAGCTTCAGGGTGAGACACAGGAACAGCAAGAAAAATAACGTCAAGCAAGATTTATTCCCTTCCTTATTTGGCAGACATGGTTAATGTTTGCCAAAAACAATGGTAGGGAGGCAGGGGGTTGAATAGGGCCTAGTGGACTTCACATAACAAGACACAAACATCACACTTCAACATTTCTCCTTTCAGGAAGGAGAAAGCTTTGACTGAAGCAATGTCCAAAGCCTTAGATGGCAACCCAGCAGCTCTAAGATGTTCTTTGTTCCCAGCTCCACCTCAGGCTTGAAATTTCAGGACCGTGGTGTCTTGCTGACAAACCTGAGCCATGCTAAACTGAAGATAAAATACCAGTGATAGTTTCAAACCTCCCATTCCCCCCCGAGCACACACTGCTCTGAGCTGCGCACGTGTGCTGACCTCTCCCAGCTTGGCCCTGGTGACAGGGTGATACATGGCCCAGACCTGCACTCCCTGAACGCCCCACAGGCTTTCATTTAGCATGGAGCTAGGCACTGGAGGTGCATAAGAGGGAGCAAGAAAGAAAAAGAGGCTGTTGCAATGTGCAACAAATACAGATCTTAATACTGATCTCCTCCCAGCTGAAAAAAAACCCAACCCTGTTGTACTGCTGCAGTAGGTCAGACCAGCCAGTGCAGGAGGATGCAGTGCATTTTTAGAGCACACTATTCTGGACAACAAGCTTTGGAAAGTGTTTCTGAAAGCTGAGCCAACCTCACAGTGCTGGCCCCAAAAATATTTAACACGTGCTCTTCTTAAAAAAGGCATTTTAAAGAAGCCTGGATCTCAATCTGAATGCAAGCAGCTTCTTTCAGCTCTCCATCCTCAGAGGCAATGCAAGCAGATTCAAGGGGCACAAGCTGGCCCTGGTAAAGTCTCAGCCCTCAGCTTGCTCCTTAAGCCAAAAATAAAGTATATGGCTGCAAAACCATTGCATATTCACCTGGTGAGTTTCTAATGCTGTTTGGCAGAGCGGTGGCTGCCAGCAGTGCACACCACAGTGCTCTCCCTGGTATTGTGCCACCACCATGCCATCAGCTGGGCTGTGAGATTGTCAGCTGCTGCTCACATTACAAAATCTGGAAGAGAGATGGAACCTGAAACCAGAGAAGCCGCAAACAAGGCCTAGCAGCCTCCTGCAGCAGAGCAGGACAGGCTGCCCACCAGAAGTACCTCCAGCACTTAGGAGAGGACAGATTTTCAGTGCTTGGCACTCAGAAATCCTGCATTTGCACAGTGTGCAATGAATCACTGGCTCTGCTCGTTTGACAAGGGCATGTAGTGATGGGACAAGGGGCGATGGCTTTCAACTGAGAGTAGGTTTAGATTAGACTCTAGGAGGAGATTCTTTATTGTGAGGGTGGTGAGGCACTGAAACAGGTTGCCCAGACAAGCTGTGGATGCCCTGGAAGTGTTAAAGGCCGGGTTGGATGGGGCTTTGTGAAGCCTGGTCTAATGGAAGCAGTCCCTACCCATGTCAGGGGGGTTGTAACCAGATAATCTTTAAGGTCCCTTCCAACACAAATAATTCTGTGACTGTGACAACACACATCTGACATTCAAACCTGAGGACTCCAGAGGCCTGAAACAGGGGATGCATCTCTCTCCTACGAGGGAGGCAGCAGTACCTGTTCCCATACCAACCCACTGCTGGAACCCACACCACCAGCAATCTACCAGGCTGTTACACCCTTAGAAGCGGGTTTGGCAGAGCAGCCTCCCCAGCCAAGGCAAGGTTTGTATCAGGGGCTAAAGATCAAACTGTATCTATCTCTGAACACACCTTTGTTAGTTTTGGCTGCACCCTTTCAGGTATCACCTGCCTCCCCGGGCAAACACATTCTTATCCCGAGCACCCCAAGCCCTCTGTGTTCCTCCAAGGGCTGCGTTCCCCTGCCAGGTATCTGCACCCTTACTGCATCGACAATAGGGCCACCAGCCAGGGAGGGAGAGCCCTGGGAATAATGTGGCTGCAGCAAGCACGTTGCAGGGAGCAGAGGAAGGAGCTGGGAGCAGATTTCACGTTCAGGCTGCTGCTGGGCTTTGCTGGAAACAGGAGTGGAAAGCTGGCACCGACATCCAGCCACCCCAACAAACACTGCATTCATATGCAGAGCTACAGAGCAAACGATCTGTCAGTTGTTCATCTGGAGAACAGGTTTCACCAGCCTGGATTAAATGATTACGTTCCTGCAGCATGTGCTTCTTTGCTGCTCTTGGAGATAAAGGAAGTAAGGCACAAGGAGCCTTGTGGGAGAAAGACCTGACCCTGCAACCCAGCTCCAAGCACCTTTATGCTCGGAGAAGGTTCAGACCAGCACAGAGCACAGGGGAATGGGGAGCAAGAGCGCTTAAAAAAGGCAGAATTTTGGTGCTGATGTGCTGAAATCACTAATGCAAGAAAACACCTCATTTGATCGAGAACAGAAGGTGCACACTTTCCCTCCAATTACTGCCTCCAGATGTGCACCAGACTGGCTGTGTTTCTGAGCATTCTGCTCCTCGTTCCCACAAAGCTGAAGGCGGAGCGAGTGCAGTTGGAGGTCCAAAAGCACATGTGCATCAGCAACTGGCTCCACCAGAGCCTGCATCCTGCCTTCACAAAACCCCTGTGGAGTGAGTCCCTTAGGATGGAATTGCAGTCGACTTGGTTCCAGGCCGTGAGCATTTGTCTCTGGCTAAGGGCATTACTGTGAGCACACGAGGGGGCAAAAAAAAAAGACATAAAGGAGAAAGTGTGAAACAACACTCCGGTAATCCAAGCCCGGTTAGGATAATGGGTGTTTCCCTTCACAGAGAAAGGCTACTTCGCTACCTTTGGAAGTCTGGCCAGCTTCCCTGGCAGAAAAGAAAGGCTGACACCGGCTTAGCAGACTCAAAACCAAAATATGGCACCAAACCCACAGGCCCCAGCAGCACCCCCTGAATCCCTCTGGAGCTCACGTGAGCAAAAAGCAGATGCCCCAAGAGCTAACACAGACTTCAGGGGGCTTTGAACACTTGCACCACGGAGCCCAAGGCATCTTTCTCCACACTGTGGCCTTTCGTGGATTATCAGAGCTCACCCCATCTCTCAGGGGAGGATGTGTCTGCAGGGGGGCAGTGAAAGGTGCAGCATAGCGTGGGCAGCAGGAGCCAGAGCCACCACCCTCTGCCCCCACTGTGTTTGACAACAGCAGTAGCAGCAGCACTATTGCTTTCATATTTGCCTTTCTTTTTACCCCCAGGAAAAGCAAACCCATGCATCAGCCCATCTACTCCTCAGAACCTGAACAAACACTGCTCTGGGGGGAACTCCCTACAAACAGCCTGCAGCAAACAGCCAGCACCCAACACTGCCAGCTCAAGCAGTTGCAGGCTGGTAAATCCCTAAGCCATCAAAGTAAGGTCTTATCAATGGGAAGTGTCAGACAGGCCTAAGCAACACTGAGCTGTCCTTCCCACGTGAAGCAGCCATGAAAACACATAGGATATGTCCAGCTGGGATGGCTCCCATTTACGTTTACGGCTCATGGATGGGTTTATAAAAAATACATCCCAGTGCATGTAGAGATGTACTCCAAGATACACTTACATCCACAAGCACATGACCTAGGAGGTGGCTTTGAGCTGAAGTGACTCAGCCTCCCAGTTACAGGAACAAAATTAGCAACCACTCATAAATGTCTTATGTCTTAGATGGGGCTAGATGGCACTGTAAGTTAGTTAATGTCCCTTTGCCTCAGGAGATTTCACTTTGGCATTATGATCAGTGGAAAACCAGGAAAGCTGGTGCTCCCTAGGGTATATTTTCCAGGGCTGGGCTAGTAATTCACACCAACAGCCTGATTCAACACATTTTCTAGGTACCTAGTTAGGAGCCGTATCCAATAATTTAGTCATTCTCTGGAATTTACTTTTAAAAAAAAAAAAATAATTCTTGGCTTGCCAGGGTTTAAACATATGTTTCCCCCCAATACTTGGCCTACATTTCCCCTCATTTAATTTATCCCATTTCTCTTCATTAACCCCTGCCCCCCCACCCCCGTTGTTCCCATGCTCGATCCCTCTACCTCTCCCAGGAGAACAGTGATGAAATGACATTTGCCTCCCAGACCTCCTGGCACATCATCCCTTCTCTTCAGGATCAGCCCAGCGGGGCAGAGAGCCCTCTGGCCCAGAGCCCCTGCAGCACTTAAGGATGCACAGCTGAAACAGAGCGAGGCAAAGTGGCAGAGGGAGGCAAGGACCAGTGCCTGGCTTTATTCAGGTCAGAGCATTCCGGTCCCATGGCATCGAGTCTCTGCCTGAGCTGGTTAGGAGGTGAACGAGTAAGGATCTGCCCTAATCTCACAGCCAGACCTTCCAGAGCCGCTGTGGCTGATGGCACCGTGCCACTGCAAGGGAACGGCATCCACATGTCTGGGGGGGAAGGGGGACATGCCGTCCTGCTGCGGCACATCTGCCTCTGGGGCTGGGAAAGAGGGTGGCCACCTCTTCAACAGAGACCTTATCCATCGCAACTAATACTCAGATGGGTATCTCTCTCCCATCATTTAACAAAGGGAGCAGCCCTATGGAAAGGGGGAAAAAAAAATAGCAAAGGAAAAACCCAAACACAAAAACACCAACCACTTTTCCCAGCAGAGGATCCCATCAGCTCCCTGACAGGCTGGGTCATTCGTGCCTGTGGATCTGCCTCCCCGTTCCTCAAGTAACACATTAGTCACGTACATTTGCAATGGCAGCGATTCCGCCAAATAGCTGAGGAGCGGGGAAGGAGGAGAACAGCAGCATGACAAGAACAGGCAGAGGAGGGGAGAGGAGAAAAAAAAAAATTGCTTCTTCCTCTTCTCCCATGCCCTTTTGGTTTTCAACAGTGTTTGCATTCACAAGCTGCTAAACAGCTGAATCACATGCTGGAGGTGAAATCCAGGCGTTATCTAGCCAGGGACTTGGACAACCCTGTCTCTCCTCTTTCACCCCTGGGCTGGCAGGAGCATTCCCCAGCAGCCAGAACACTGACAGCTCCTCTGAGGCTGGGGCCAAAAGCCTCCCTAAATGTGAACAATGTTTGGCAACTGGGAAAACCTCTCGCTTAAGTTCCCCCATCTTCTGAGTGACTGACAAATGCCAGACCCCTGCAGGGCTGACACAGGCTCTGGGCTGCAAAGCGTCCCGCTTAGAGGTAAGTCACTCAGAGAGGAAAACAAACAGGCTACAGGTACCCAAAAATCCAAATCCTGGTTAGTACGTGGCTTGCTGCAAACAGTTCCTTCCTTCTTCCAATAACATGCATGAAAAATCACCAGTGTCATTAGAGCAGCAGCGCGTGGAGCCTGTAAGCAGGTCAGACTGCTCCTCTGTGCTGCACATGCTTGTGTCAAACTGCCCCTGTCCCAACACGCTTCCAGCCACAAATGCCCCGACAGGCAACAAAGAGGGAGATTCAAAGCAAGAACACCTGAGTGATCCAGTTAGAGGGGGGCAAAATAAGGTGCAGGCTGTTTCGGGTCATCTGATTTGTGCACACATTCCCAGACAGTCAGTCTTGTCCCCTGTAGTTCAGGGAAATGCTAAATGGGCAGCATGGCCTGGAGAAACTCTAAAGAGGAGAAAAGCAGACGGGAGCCTGGGGGAAAGCAGATGAGCCGGTTTGCAAGAAAAGCGTTACTACTGCAATAAGAGATAGGGACATATGTAGGCAGTCCCTGTTCTGGTAATAAATAACAGCTACAAAACTCCTATTAACCTCTGTAAAATATGTTGGTTCTGCCTGTCCATCCATCACAAAGCTATCTGTCACATGTCAGCAGTGCAGGACTCACTTCAGCTGCCCCAGAGAAAGACAGAAAACACAGCAGGCCGGTCTCAGCATCCCACATGTCAGCCAAGCAGAGTCACAATTGCAAAGGATGCATCCTTGTCATCATAAAAATGATGCTCTCCTCTTATACCCTCTACATTATGGAGCAGTTCTGAAAAAGGAGGATAAAATACAACCATCACTGCTGAGACAGGAACTTTCACATAACAGAAATATTTAAAAAAAAAAAAAAAATTTGGTACTTTTCCTTCCTAGGAACAAGCAGCTATGAGGCTTGGCCCAAGCATCTGGCCCAGTTCATTCACCTGCACTCCAATGCAAGCTTGGCCAGCCCCATTCCTCAGCAGGGATGGGAAGTGCCAAGCCCCTTCTCCTCTCACCATCCTACTTCCTGGAGGGGAATTCAAGAAACAAGTGGCCTGATACTGCTGAGAGAAGTCCGGTCCCTTGCGTTGCCAGGCTTCCCACGCTGTCCCATTTCAGAAACAGCACGAGGAGGAGGGGGAAGTGCATAAATCAGAGCTCTGATATCTGGCACTACACCAGGACATAAATTAGACTACTCAATCATTTTAATTGCTATCCAACAGTAATAATCTATTTAGGCAATTTACTCTAAAACATGCATAGCACTTTGGTCTGTTTATAATGCTAATTGGGGAGGTCCTGAACCAAACAGCCACCCTGGGTAGCAAAGCTGTGTATTTGGGGGGATTTATTTGGTTGGCTATTTTCAGAACTTCACTAGCATAGTGTTTTTCTTAGCTTTTGCTTCAACATATATATTTTTGTCTGTTTACTTGGCAATCTCATGTACTTGGCAGACAGAAAAAAAATTGCAAAGCAGTAACCAAAATTACACACACTTCCCCATGCGACACAGGGTTATTCTTCCACATCTTGTTCCTGCCCAGCATATTTTATTTTGTACTCCTGTGAGGACTTGAATGGTCAGGAAGGATGCTGTTTTTAGAACTGCCAGACCTAAATAGCTGGAACTACATAAATGAGAAGGATGTCAAGATCTGAGGGGAACCAATGGTTTTACCAGGTCTTTGGTTAACCCACAGAGCCAGTAGTGCAGCGTGCCAGTGAAGGAGATAATCCAGCTCCAAGACAGACCCCAGCATGCCTCCATGGGAGTTTCGTGCTCCACAGAGGAACTTGGTTCTCCCTTGAGGAAGATGGGACTTGGAAAGAGTTCCTTCGCCTCCATCCACACCATTACCACCTCTGTTTTTGCAGGTAGGCACTGGGAAGGATGTGGTGGGAATGCAGAAGCTATTACCTGCCATCTACTGAGTAAAAATCCCCAGGGAAAAAGATGGTGCAGCCTCTGCTCTGGCTGTGTCCATCCCACATGTCAATGAGCAATAAAAACAGGGCACTGAAAAATAAACCTCACTGCTTCAAAAAGCTCCCAGGAGAATATCTTCAATGGTATCACATTTTTTCTGCTTCTTTCTGATCCTTTTTTTACTGTTGAAGTTGACATCTTTTTCCTCTTGCTGAACCAGCATTTCCTGACAGCAAACCATAGTCAGAAATTTTCCATCCAGCTCTCAAGCGTATTTCAACATTCACTGTTTGTGTGTGCTTATGAGAAGAGGTTAATGTCATTCTCAGAGAATTATCTACAGGATGTGCAAAAGGGTACCACCAGTGAGGAGCAGCACCTGCATTTGGGGAAGTTCAGACAGTAGCTGGTTTCTTTGCCTCAAAACCGGGGTCAGCTCTTCTCTGCTCACTTGCATCCATAATGGTGATCCTCCTTTGCATGTTTACTGCCCAACTGACCTGTCACTTGGAAAAAATCCTTCTGTGGGGAACACTGCCCTTCATGACACAGCACATCCCCTTTCAAACACCCCGAGGACATTCCGATGGTTTGAAAACCAAGCGTCTTGGAGAAGACCATTGCTCTCCCAATAAACAGCAGTACAGACAGGCCTCAGAAGCCAAACAAGCAAGGCAGGAACTTGTGGGAGGAGATGGTAATAAATACAACAGTCAGCTTCTTAATCACCATCCCCAGCACCTGATAACCATTACCTTGTCACAGCTGCCCTATGCATAGCAGTACAAAACTTTCCACATTTGGAGGACTTTACCCAGTGAAATCTCCTCAGGGATGATCAAGCACTGAAGTGTAAGCACACCCAAGAACTTTAAAGAAGTTAGACCCATCAGGCAGCCCAGTAACAGCAGCAGTTGCACTCCAACAGTCCCAATAGTCAAGGCTTTTTTGGGGAGCAGGGATGGACACAGTCAAAACCAGTCCCCACTCAGAATTTCTGCCTGCAGGGCACTCAAGCCAAAGCTGTCTTCATATGCTTCTAATGGCAAGCAAATGACAAGCAAGGCATCATTCCCTTCAAAGCCCAGCCCTTCTTCTCCACTGAGATATCTACAACTGCTATCATCAGCTTAAGGGGCAATAACTTCACCGGGAGGCAAAGCTGGTTTATGAGAGGGAGGGGGCAGAGTCAACCCAAAGTCATCAACCCACCCACTGTCACCAGGCAGCAGCTCTGAGCACACTCGCGGGGAGGCAGCGGAGAGACGCGGCATCCCAGCAGCCTGTCCAAGGGAGGATGCATTTTCTAAAGGACACAGCTGATTCATCGCCCCGTTTAAAAATCTCGGGCAGTTTCAGCTGCAGAGGCCTGACCTGCTTGGCATCCTGCCGGCCAGCATCAGCTGCCTCCTGGAAAAGGGAAAGAAAAATTAAAATGCTTTCAAACAACAGAGCGGCCAGAGGAACTGGGAGGCGGGGAAAGGAGGGAGCGTGGGGGGGAAAGAGGTGGGCTTGCAGGCTTTGGTTGAGTAACAGGCTAATTCCCCCCACTGCTCCCTGACCACGACTCCATCTAATTACCCTGTTTTCTCTGAGCTGATTGGAAAGTGGCCTTGTGTCTGGAAAAGGCAGTAAGCATCTTACATGCATCTGTTCCACCTAATCCCTAATAACTAGCGCCTGTGTGTTCCAGGAGAGGAGGAGGAGGAGGTGGGGGAGGACAGTCAGGGAAGGGCTGGGAAGGGTTTCCCATGTAGGCTGCCATGTGGCAGTGGGCAAGGGTGGCCCTGTTGCCTGGGCTGGGGGCTTTCAGGAAACTAACACTGTTCCTTTTCTGCCCATTTCACAATCTGGAGGCCCTTTCCTCCTTCCCCTTGCAATAAGAACAAATTTTATTTAAAAAAAGAGAGAGAGAGAGAGGGCTAGGGCTGGGAAGAAGGACACGTTTTGCTGAGCCTCGCTGCAGTTGGGATCTGTTTAAGCCACTCGTTTTCCCCTTGCCCTAATCCCGCATTATCCTTTAGGCATGACGTTCAATTCCTGAAGGGGGGTGGGAAGTGCTCTCCAAGGCCCTGCATGGTTTGCCCAGGAATTTGGATTGCACTTTTTATGTGCAGCTCCGGGAAGGGGCAGAGGGACAATTATGCAGCCGTTTAGTAGCCAGGAAGGCACATTTTCAGCGAGCTCTTCCTAGTGGGAGCTAACTCAGCGCAAGGAGAGTGTGGGGATAAACAGCTCCATTTGCCAGTAAAAGGATTGTCACATCTGGAATTTACACAAGTTACGAGGAGCCAGGAGCCACTATTTTGTTTCACTCACACAGCTCCATAAAACATGTTAGCACTTTAAGAGTATTGGGAGGCAGATGGACTCGGGACAACAACATCTCCCACAACCCTGCCATGTCCTTGCCTTCCCATGCCATCAGCAGGGGATGCCAGACTCAGCCCCACTTCTTGCTCAATGCCCTCAACTTTGCTCCAGCCCCTGTTTTTTGGCCTCCAACACAACCAGCTGGCATCACATCTCCATGTTTGAGCCTTGGGAGGCTCCCAGCTGGGAACGGGACATGCTGTGCCCCCTCGCACACCTCGCAGGGGACGCCAGCCTTCCCCCCAGGCTCAGCCTGCATGGAGGAGGACTGAGTAACTGATCACTTGAAACCAATTTCAGAAAGGTTGGCTGAGCCTCTGTGGGGTGTTTATTTCCAAGAGCTTTCCACATTTATCCAGCCAGTTTTCCACTGTTTTGCTTTGGGATTTTTGCAGTTGCCAGCTGTGAGTGCTCCTGCTGCAAGAGCCTCCTTGCTCATGTCTCAGCATACTAATGATGCCAGAGGTGATAATGAGTCCCATGGGCTGAGCTGCACCTGGTTCTCACAGGAAGCCCTCATCCTCACCCCAGCAAAAACACTGTGAAGCATCCTACAAAAGAATGGTGGGACACAGACATCCACAGGCTGGACCCATCTCATCCAGCAGCAGTGGACATAAGAGGAAGAAAGCTGAAGTCAATGGAATTAGCCATTTCACTTTTGGCACTTTGCATCTGCACACAGGCAGGATGAATAAGGCAAAACCAAACAGCCCATCTTTCCCAACTTATTTTTTCTCTCATTTTGTGTCACAGAGCAGCAGTTACACAAAAAACCTGCTGCCCACTGACTTTCATGAAGGACCGAGCCAGACTAGGCAGGAGAACAAGTATGAGCACAAAAGTCATCTCTCAGCCCATTGTGCTGGTTGTGAAACACTGTGCAGAGGTAAAGGCCTGCAGGTTATCATGTGGAAACCTGGCTGTGATTTATACCTCCTCCTCATCCTCCCTCCAAGAGGCAAAGTGCTGCCTTGGGGAGGGAGGCTCATGCAGAGGACTGGAAGCATCACTGCTCACTTTGCTGTTTGCAGGCAGAACACAGCCCCAGCTTTTGTGAGTCATCCACCCAGCCCCTCCAGTACCAGATCCACTGCCTGGAGTCCTACCAGTGCTCACATGTGCCTGTCAGGGAGCAAACCCCATGGCAGGGAGAGAGCTCCCTGTGCTGGGATGCACAGCACCAGCCCTTCAAGGGTGATGGGAGATGGGGAGAGTCGGCTGCCTTCTGCTAGAACTCTCGTGACTGGCCAGAAAAGTGAAGTGAAAGAACATGATGGGAAGCTGCAAGGTCACACTTTGCTTCTAATGCTGTCTTCCTGATTCACAGGCTTTCCTTTTTTGTTTTTTTTTTTGGGGGGATTTGGTTTGTTTTTTTAATTTTATTTTACATAATTTTTTTTTTTTTTCTTATCAGGATAATACTTGATGAGAAAGATGCATCAGTTGAACTTCACCTTTGTTAGCATGAATCATGAAATCATAGAATCATTTAGGTGGGAAAAGACCTCTGAGATCATCAAGTCGAACCTTTGACCAATCACCACCTTGTCAGCTAGACCATGGCACTAAGTGTCACATCCAGTCATTTCTTGAACACCTCCAGGGATGGTAACTCCACCACCTCCCTGGGCAGCCCGTTCCAATCCTTAACAACCCTTTCCATGAAGAAATTCTTCCCAATGTCCATTCTGAACCTGCCCTGGTGCAGCGTGAGGCCATGTCCTTTTGTCCTATTGCTAGTTGTCTGGGAGAAGAGTCTGACCTCTGCCTTGCTACAACCTCCTTTCAGGTAGCTGTAGAGCACAATAAGGTCTACCCCAAGACTCCTTTTCTCCAGCTAAATAACTCCATCTCCATTAGGCACTCCTCATAGGACTTAACTCTCTAGACCCTTCACCAGCTTCGTTACCCTTCTCTGGACACATTCCAGCACCTCGATGTCTTTCTCCCCTGGTCCTGCTGGCCACACTATTGCTGATACAGGCCAGAATGCCATTGGCCTTCTTGCCCACCTGGGCACACACTGGCTCATGTTCAGCCACTGTTGACCAACATCCCCAGGTCCTTTCTCACTGGGCTGCTTTCCAGCCACTCCACTGCAAGACTGTAGAGCTGACTGGGGTTGTTGTGCCCAAAGTGCAGGACTCAACTCTTAGCCTTGTTGAATCTCATCCCCCTGGTCTTGGCACATGGATCCAGCCTGGCTAGATCTCTCTGCAAAGCCTTCCTACCCTCAACATGCAGAAGGCATCCCATGTCACTCTAACTAAAATTTAAAGCCCCTTGAGGTAACTTGGTGCAACTTTCCCATGAGTGAAGGCTCCTGACACTGTAAGATTAGCAACTGAAAGAAAAAATGTTAGAAGTGTCTTCAAAACCTCCATCTTTAGGTAACAGATAAGTGGCATAAACATTGTGTGCCCAGAACCACAGGCAGTTTTCTGTTAATTGAGGCTGAAGTACTTTGAAAACAGAGCCCACCTTTCTCCCAAGCTGAAAAGATGGCTTTGGGGAGGAGCTGTGACCACAGGTGTCCCAGTAGCACAGACTTACCTGGATGTGTAAGGGTTGGCATGGAATATAAACAGTAGCAAGCAGATGATGTTCTAGGAGAAGAAAATATAGGATAGATCGAATTTATGACCAGAGGTTGTGCTTACAATTGCAGCTGCAGCCTCACTACTTCCTCCTCAATGTTCCTACCAGCCATGCCACAATATCTCCAGGCCTATGAACACCTTTTCCACAGCCTGGTCATTGCTCCCTCAGGAAAAAAGAAACAAAACCAAACAAACACTCCAAGCTGTTCCTTAGAAGACACACTGGCATGAACTCTACCCCCCAGCTACACCTCCAAGTGACAGGAGCTGCAGAGGGATAAGAAGGAAAAAACATTTGGCTGGAACAGACCTTCTCTAATACAGAGTCAGCACATGAGGACTTTTATTTGCACCGAAATGCCAAAGACAACGTAGAAACTTACCTAGCATTTATTTGCAGTGCTGGGAGGAGAACACAGAGGTACAGCCACCTAGGCTTCCCACAGTTAGTGCCTGTGGGAAGAGCAGGGGACCACAGTTCAGGAGCCATGCCTCATGGTCCCGTGCTGTGCATAGAAAGCTTCAATCAGTCACTCCCTATCTTGCATTCTTTGAGATGCCTTTCAAATCCATTATAAGGGTGTTTAAAACAAGAGAGGTCTTTGCATTACAAATTCCACATGCTGCATACACAGATATGATGGTTTTCAAAACTTCTAAAGGAATATAAATTCAGTGTATCCCAGTTCATGCTCTGTATATGACAAAATGCTCCCAGTCTAGATGGATGGAGTAAAACAATGACTATGTTGTGTGATGGCACTTAGCATGAGGTGGCTATTTTCTACTCTGCCTTCCCTGAGGTTCTTCCTTTCCAGAATGAAACCTTCATACATTTTCCTTTTGGGGATACTGAGTAGATTTATTCTGACACCCTTCTCTGGGGAAAGTCTACAACTTCCAAAAGACAGGCCCTAGCTGCACGATCTTCATGGTCCCAGCCCATGGAAGGGCATTCGTTATCTCCCATCCCAACTGAGCTGATTAATCCTCAATAGCAATGGCTTATTTTAATTGTCTGAACTCTGTTAAGGCAGGACTGAATCCCCTTAACTCCTCTAATTCTAGGAGCTGGATTTTCAGCTCATTTCACGGAGTTTTCTTTTTCAGTCTTGCAATGTCTTTGCACTAAATCACGCACCACAGGCCACACTTTGGGAAAACCCATATCTGCAGGTTCCTGTCCCAGCCAAGGAAAAAGCTGATTTAACAGGGAAGATGACCCTACTTTGAAGGTGTCCCTCCGGAGGTCCTTTCCAACCAAAGTGTCTCTGAGATAAAGGCATTACACTACTTCAATGGGGATAAGCAGAGCTGAAGTTGCATGAAACTGGGCTGACCCAGAGCATGCTCAGGGCACTGAGCTCTCCTGGGAACCTGGAGATGCTTAACTGGGGGTCAGTGCCTGTCTAGAGACGGTCTCCTTTGGGGATGTTGATATTCAACAATGGGTTCAAAAATAATGCCACGCTAATGGGCTTGGGGACTGAGTGTCCACTCCTGAAAATCTCAGCTGAAAGCCACTCACCCAGTGCCAGGCAGTGAGTGTGCTGGTAGAAGCACAAATCATGCCTTTGTTCTCCCCATTGCCAGATCTCTTCTTTAGACACGTCATCTGTGGTAAAAACTTACCTGCTGCAACTCTACGTAAGAGTTATATCACCACTAGATTTCAGAAAGTACCTGCAAAATCCAGTTAACTTTCCACACAAAAAAAGAGAAAACAATAAGGTACTTCAGATGAGAAGATAAAATGATAGCATTGTTTTCAAGGGTGAAGCCTTTATGGTTTATAATTAAATATAACCCTCTATTTGAGATAGTAACCTAACTTTAATGGAAATCTTGGAGAACTTACTTAATATTCTGCAATGGGAAAATGTAAATAAGGCATTTTCAACGGAGATAACTAACTTCTTTTCCAAACATCAGAAGGCATTTTCCCCACACCACAAATGTTATAGGTGATTCAACTTAGGGGCCAAGCAGACACAAAACACACACTTTTCAATTTCCGTATGAGCTGGTGTAAATCAGGAAGAATTCTTCTGGTCATTAAGCATAACAGAAACACAGGGGTTTGCTCTGGCTTTATATTTAAATATTTTTACAGTATCTTTCACAGTGGGGCTTTGAGGTTCCCAGGCAGTCAGAGATGCGATGAGATAAAAGACTAACTTAAGGGCTATTTGATTTTTCATCCTTATTCCTCACTGCCTTGCGCTTGTGGGTTTAGAGCACAATCTTTTGACTAATTAAACACATATGAATATTCTGTTGCCTGTGCAATGAATATATAATTAGGCTCAAGAGAATGATTATGTGCTCTCTAGCTGACACTAACACTTCAGCATAAAGGTACCCCAGACACCACTAAATGTAACCTATGAGCTCCTGCTAATAACATGCTGCCTCTGATCTCCAGAGGATTATCTTACTCTGGAGCTCTTATAGGAGCCATGTATTGAAAGGGGCCTGAAACAGATACCCTGTAATTTATGTCTCTGCTTAGTGCCTCAGTGAGGAAAGGCAGCCTTTGCTCTAAATTGTAAGGGTTTCTTTCCTTCTCTTTTTTTTTTTTTTCAGGCCTGAAGTTAAGGCACGTGATCTTCAGGGAGCAGAACACTGTAAGGAACCTCTGGGTGGTTTCAGGGAAGAAAGTGTAATTTGTTGCCCAAGCTCCATTTTTTTTTCTTTCTTTTTTTCATATCCAGGACCAGTTTTCCCCCTTATAAACACAGGGAAACCTCTTAAATAAATTATGATAGGCAGGGCCCTCCAAAATTAAAGATGTCTGCTGCTTTATCCTCACCAAGCACTACCTCCTAGAGCTATTATTTACTATACCTCATAAATATCAGAGTCCATTTCCTTTCCTCTACTTGGCAGTTTTCCCATCACTTTTATGCTGCTGGGTTTTGTTTTTGTTGTTGTTTTTTAACAAAGGTTACCCTCCCAGCCACCACATGATAATGACTTTTTTTTTTCCTTCTGCACTCTGTGGTTAGACCAGCTCAGACAACTAGATAAATATTGTGGGGAACTGACCCTTAAATATCAGGTTTGCCTGTATTTTTTCAGAGAGGTCTTTATTTCCTTAAGTTGTAGGTGGTCTCCTTAAGACAGCAGGGAGACGAGCCTGATGTAGTGAGAGGAGGGGAAAATAAAGAAGCAGAAATATCCCCTTAGGATGTTTCCTGTGGTAAAACAGAGTAAGGAATATTTTCAGAAATGCTAAGAAGTATTTCAGGGCAGCCCCAGACAAATTCAAATCCAAATCTTCTGTGAGGTTCAGTGAGCTCTGCAAATTGTGCGTTTCCTCCAAAACCTCAAACCAGGCAACTTGAACCTGATTTTGGAGTGAGTAGTGAGGACATTGGCACTTCTGTACTCCTCAGCAGTTGTGAAGAATGTTGGGTGTGATTTCTTAAGATTTCTGGTTTTTCAGAGTAGAGTTTGCTTAAAGAAATAGTGAGCTACCTACTGAAAATCAGCCTCTATCAACTGATGTCAACCAAAGATTTAGAGAAGGAGGGGGCAATGCTGCTTTACTAGAACTATGGGCTCGGTGTAAGCTATCTGCAAATTTCCTCTCATCTTAAAAAGAAAACGATACTTGGAGAGGCCAAGAGACAGCAACAGGCATTCAGCCTCAATTTTGGCATTACCTGTGACATTGCTAGCATTATCCCCATGTTAGCATGGCAAGTCATAGGGTATCATTGCAGTTCAGTCACTTTTCCATGGACTCTACCTCCTTAAAAAACTTCCTTCCAGCAGGAGACTGGCTTACTTTTTTGTTGTTGTTGTTGTTTACATTGTCAGTAGGACATGTCCTCTGCTGGCACCGAGCAGAACTGTACAAGAGAAGACGTAGGACCTTTGTCAGTGTACTTGATCTCTGAATTTCATCACACGTAACACACTTCACTGCAATTGCTTTGCTTTAGCCCTTCCTCAACCCTGAGAGGTATCCGGACTTCAGAGCTTTGTATCTGTGCCTAAGCTTCAAGGTAGACACACCTGAAAGTTGAGAATGAAGCATTCATCTCCTTTACAGCCCCAAAAGCATGCAATTTGGGAAGTTTAGGGATAAAGCAGGTTCTCAGCTAGAGACCCCAGTGTACTGGTCCCAGCTTATGTCAACCAACTCAAGGTAAAGCTTCTCCTCTCCGTGGGGCCACAGGTAGGCAGGTTGGCCCCTCTGACACCCCTCTGCAGCACACATCCAGCTGTGGTGGAGCTTCTCAGGGCCACTCACCGCACTCTGCTTGAGGGTTGCACGTACCTGACACAGGGCATCTGCTGGGAACCTTCATTCACTTTTCTCAAAGCCCTTTCCTTTTGGGAAGGAAAACCCAAAGTGTCTGCCTACTCACATGGAAATGTACCACATATCTCAATCAGAGCTGCTGAGGCATATTGCTAAACTTAATTACCAGTTCCAAGGGCTGAGATAGTGAATGACAGGTCAATTCATGCAGTGAGCTAGCAAAGATTGCTGATAAATGCTTTCTAATTGAAAGGATGATAAAATGCCTATTAGTCACTGACGAGCTTGAAGAATGAGTTAGTCCTGGGGTTTTTACACTATGAAGATCAAGAAGCGCTAATCTCATTAGCACTCTGTCGTCATTTCCTACCAGCCTAGTCACTCAAAAGATCCAGGAGGGATCGTGACATTGCAGGAGGGTGACCAGTCACTGCTCCCTCAGTCCTATTAAGGAGATTAATAGAAAAAAGCACTATCAGCGTGGATAAACTTTGTTGTACTCTGGAGAACACCAGGCATTTTTGTGAGTTAGGAAAAAGGCAAAGAACAAAAATAACCTCTTACACACAGCTCCCTTGGAAAAGCAACTGTGCTAACAATATGATGTATCCTTCGCACAGCACCTTTTAGCCCAAAGCATAAGATAGAGGCTAGTGGACATTAGGGGTCCAGCTACTCGAGGTCCACCTCCAGGAATGATCTGTATACAAGCAATTTGAAACTCCAAGGCTGAACTTTGCCCCAGACAAACCACTCCATGGACACACGTACCTGTTTTGCACTAAGGCACTAGGACAGCCACACAGGATGAGAATCGTCACAGCACAAAAAGCTGTCCTGCAAAAGCTCTGTGCCTAGACATGACCCAAAAGTTACCTTCTGCAGCATTAAGTGACACAACACTCGCTGCTGGGAAGGCACAAAAACAGCCACCACCCATTAACAGGAACCTCTACTGCCTTGTTTCCACACTGTGCAATGTGGGATGATTTTTGTTCTGCTGTTTCTCTTTCCTTTCCAGCTCTTTTGCCGGTCTTTTTAGACCATGAGATGTTCAGGGTGAGACTGACAGTGTGTTTGCTTTGTGCCTAACACAATGGGCTACAGCCCTCTCTTAGGCCCCTAGGTACTGCTGTCACGTAAATAATAATCCACGGCACTTGCACGCACTGCATTGCTGAAATGTAGCCATGCTAGAGGTAAGGTTGGGATGTGGCCAAGTAACACAAGCCACAGAGCATGTATAAGGTGCAGCTTTGCCAAAGACAAAAGGTCGAGTCATTTTTGCACCCTTAAGAAGCAGAACTCACCTTATGTGTTAGGATGTGCCTTACTTTCCCCTTTCTGCCTTGCCAACACCCCCCCAGAGTTCTCACTACACGGTATTTGATATCTACGTTAAGAAGCCCAAGGTTTTCCAGGGGGTTGCAGCACTCCTGAAACTGTACTTTCCATGTTTAACTAGTGACAGATTTACTGTCTCTACATCAAAAATTGTGTAAATTCTTTCCACAAAGAAGACCATTTCCCATGGAAACAAGTGTGCCTGGCTGGCATATCTGAGTAGAAACTGGCACGAGGGGGGGAGAGAAAATTGTTGCACTTAGAAAGTTATCCAATGTGTGAAAGTTATCCAATGATGGTATGCTTAGTGGTGCTTGTATTTATGGATTCAAATAGTGTAAAAGCTTGTAAAACCTTGTTCTGTTCATTTCAGATCCCCAAACTTTTGAAAGCCCAGATCAGTCTTAGTCAGCCCATTCTTGTAGTACTCATTCTTGTTTGCCTCAAGCCAAAAGCCTCGGGCTATGCACTGACACTGCTCTTCATACTCAGATCTACAGGTAGGTATCTTGACAGAACTGCAAGAGACAAATCAGATCAGCAGCTCTGCCAGTAAAATCTTAGAGATGTAACTTGCAAAGCGATGCACAACTGTAGGCAAAAACTTCTTCCATCAGCCAAGTCCAAAAGGTTTATTAATTAGAAATACAGTGACTACAAAATTACATTAACATTTAAAACAATGAGTCTCTTTTACTGCCTGGCCAAGAAGGAAGGTCATGTCATGCCATTCACTTTACAGCACACATGTCTCAGACCTGCTCTTCATATGCCTTCCACATGTTATAATTATGTATCGAATACATAATGCATATATAAGTATGTA
This sequence comes from Scytalopus superciliaris, assembly GCA_013400415.1. Taxonomy (NCBI): domain Eukaryota; kingdom Metazoa; phylum Chordata; class Aves; order Passeriformes; family Rhinocryptidae; genus Scytalopus; species Scytalopus superciliaris. The sequence continues at coordinate 325,822 of VXBX01005860.1, forward strand.
TCAAATATATATTGTTTTAATTTATGTGGTCTGTAAGAGTACTATCCCTGTTGTGAAGCTACCTATGTTGATATAAAACTTTCCTTTACTGACTAAGTAAAATATATTTTTTTAATATATTTAATTATGTAAGTTTATATATAAACATATTTATTCATACTTACATAAATATTTCTAACTTAAGGATAAGCCATGCCACTCTACATCCATATAAACTACTAAGTGCCCATTCTCACTGCAAGATTTTCTACTAGGTATTTGGAAAAGTGCACCTGCTGAAGAAGGCCAGTCAATGTTTGTGGTGCTTGTATGAAACTTCAGTATACATCCCAATAAAGGCTCCCTAGCCATTTTCACACATACTCTGAAATAAAGGACACATATCTCAATGACACAGAAGCTTTTCTCCCTCTCTCCATCCTCTCATCATCAGTGAACATCCTTTGGATCAAATATTTTTGTTTGATCTCAGGAAAATACTAGCAGGGACTGCTGTGCTCAGGCAGTTGCTCCAACAATTATTCACAGGGGTGCACTACAAATCAGATCAGGCAACAGGCAACTTATCCTTTTTTTTTTTTTAAATAAAAACATGCTTTATTTTCCAGAGTGTCTTTTTTTTTTCTTGAAATGCTTTCTCAAGCCAGCTGCAGCTGCATCTGCAGCCTCCATCTCATCAAGCCACAGCCCAAATTAACATCCTTTCAAATTAATAAGACAGATATCCCAAGTTTTATGTTCTGTGCTTAGTGCAAAATTGAGCAGATACAAAGCATGTTTACAAATGCAGAGACATTTTGGGAGTTGCCCTGTTTGATGTCTGGACTTGTTTTGTACACACTTCTTGTATTGCTACAAGTTCTTGGAGGAGGATCCTTCCACGGTGACTTTACTAAATCAAATGAAATGAAGCCTCTTTCTGTTTAAGCCAAAGGAAACATGGCTTAAAGCTTTTTTTTTCTTTTTTCCAGTTGCAAGATATCTCTCTAGCTTATATCTTACTGTGTCATCAGTAATTAGGCATGTACAGGAAATCAATCTCAACAGGAATATAAGATTCAAAACCTGCCACTGAGCATTAGATAACAATTCTTTTTAAACATAAGCTCTTTGAAATTATGCTTATTAGTGAAATGCAGTGTCTGAGTCAAACTCCTAGATAACATAACAGCTATTAATTTTGTTCAAAAGAATAAGTCTGAGTGGCTTTGGTGACCACAGGAATAGCGTCCACTAAGATAAAGCCTGGCCAGAGTTCCTCTAGACTGAGAAGTATGAATAGCAGCATGACAATTGCTAGGAGGGATGCCAATGTTAAAAATAAAAAAAAAAAAA
>VXBX01005860.1:327177-347092 GCA_013400415.1 Scytalopus superciliaris
AAAAAAAAAAAAGGCAAAAAAACCTAAAAAACTCCTAACAGAAATTTAGGCCTGGGAAATTCATGTCAGCCAGTAGGAACTCTGCTCCTGTCAGCCTGGAGATTCAGAATGTCCTTACCAGATGCAAACCAGAAGGACTGCTTTTGAGGCGTTTGTTTCCTTCAGTGGTTGCTTCCATCAAGACGTTTTCCCCAGTAGTTACTGGATCTAAGATTTCCCACCTAAGCAGACAGGAAAACATGGCTATCTTGTGCTCATATATGTACTTCCATATCTCTGTACACACAGATGAATACAAATGGAGAGAAGGTCAAATGTCGAGCTGAAGGGAGGCAGTGTCCCTTCTCTGGTTACATGTCTGCACACATAGCATCAGGTTCAAACACTGAGGTGATGTAAATTGGAAATGCTGTGTTTGAGTCAATAGAGTTGGGCCATTTGATGCTGATCCAAAATATCTGCTTTAAATATGTAGACGGGCCATGCCCTCTTAAATCTGAGCAGATCCACTGAGTCAGAGGTAGTTCACAAAGAATCAAATCTACTCCTTTTTCCCCCTCCACCTGCAGACTATTAATCCATAAAATTTGGAAAACAATGAAAACCCACTGCAGTGTATTATTAGATTTTGAAGTCCTGCAGTCTTTTGGAGTTACTCACAGGAGTTAGGTTAGCAAAGTTGCTCTAGCAACACAGTTCTTGAGATGCAGTCAGCAAACCAAGGCTATAAAAACAAAGAACCCACAAATCAAACCCAGAAGAACAGGCACCTTGCTTCATTGCTTCTGACAGCAAGGTGGTTTCAGCCCTACTTTCATTTGGCCATGTGTGTCCTTAGTGATTTTGAAACTGGAAAGGACCTATTAGATATGTTGAATTGGGGTACTGCCAGTAGCTATTGCTTTCAAGACCTTTACACACTGAGATGGGAAGAATGCGTCCATGAAATGGATACTGGAGCCCGTGTGTTTGTGCATGTGTGTGTCAACTTCAGAAGTAAGAAGGCCTGAATGAGTTGGATCTGTAAACTTAGCTCCCTTTGGGAAAACTCCTCCTCCAGGAATCTTCTACTTTTTCTAAAAATACACATTCTTGTTATTGCAGCTTTCTCATATATTTTGTAATTCCAACGTGCAGTGAGATCAGTGTCTACATTGGCATAAAGGACTACTGCAATTATGGCATGAATGAGGAATAAAACATCAAGACTGCCACACAGACACAGAAATTGATCTATAGGAAGGCTTAACATGCTGCTTTACATTCATAAATAACAGTGTATGGGTTCCCAGATAAATCTTCATCCTTGCTTTTAATGGTTTTCACTTAATGACTTTATTTAGTCAAAATTCTTCTATATCATAGAGAGAGGCACTGGAAGACAGTTTGAAATTGAAAGGACCTCACAACCCTCAGACTGTCTGTTTCCATCTTGCATCCATATCCTGTGATTTCAATTCCACCTCCAAGCTGGACTGAAGTAGAAGAAAAACTCCCCACAGCACCACTCTGACAGGGAGACAGAGACATGTGTGGGATGGAGAGCAGCTCAGAGGACATGTAGCTGGTCCCTCTGCATTGCCTGCTGCACCCCAGGATTCTGTGCCACATTCCAGACTTTGACTGTAGCAGGAGTCCACAGGTCCTTTCACCAGCCCTAACTCCCAGCAGCTGTCTGTCTTTGTGACTGTAGAGCTACCTGCTCGCTCCACAGCTAGTAAAGGAAGCAGCCAGACAGCTGGAGCGAGTGTCTGTTGCCTTCCCATGGGATGGGAAAAGGCGCCTCATCCATTTGCAGAGCTCTCTGGACCAGAAGTGTGAGAAGGGATGGGGTCCTACCCCAGATCCAGCTGTGGCAGCTGAGCTCAGCTGGGAGGAGCCTGCAGCCACCTCCCAGGTTCGACCCCTCCACATCCAGCAGCAGCAACAGGGATTTCTCAGATGAATGCTCCAGCCCTGGAACTCACTCCCCTTGGCAGCTGCTCAGACCTTGAGTCTACTGACCTTCAGGGCACCATACGAGCTTCATTCATTTTGTTTAATGTTCGATTAACTAGGTTTTCTTCTATAATTTACTCTGAGCTTGAGGCCTCCATGGCAAACAGGAACGAGAAGTAAACTTCTTAAATATTTCTGCGAAAGACAGCAGGGCAGCAAAGTAAATACAGTTAATCCATGCAATCTGTACCAAAAAGCAGTACTGAAATATATACAAGAAAGCAACCTTAACACTGATAAACCTAAAAACACTGTCAGGGGTCTGTAAAGAGTTGACTGCCTCTGCTTGGCTCCTTGGCAAAGAAAACAGTTCAGACACAGAGCAGAGATACAGCAAAGGACCAAAAAAAAAAAAAAAAAAGGCACAATCTTTTGTTGTTTTTGTTTGTAAAAACACCTGTTATGCTAAGGATGCAAGAAAAGTTTTCCTATTCCTTTTGTCTCTGAGCAATTGCTAGAGCTGCTGCAGAGATATTTTGCAAATGTGAACACAAAAGGCGGTGGTTTAGCTGGCAGTCAAGCTGTGGTTCCCATGATGAAAGAGTCTGAGGACTCTGGTGCTGGCATGCACATCCCAGCTACTCCCTCCTCTGATCCTCTGTGCTGCAGCTCACCCATTCCCTCTTTTTGTTTTTCCACGTCAGGATTTTGTCCTAAAGTTTCCGAACACCTCGGCTGTGCCTTCAAATTGTCTCCCATCCCTAATGAAGGGACTGCCTCAGGGAAAGAGCCTAGCTAAAGGCTCATGTCCTGGTTGCCAGGACAAAGTAGGGGAGGGGAGAGGTTTAAGGGATTTAAGGGATTTTAAAGTGTTCCCTGTAATTTGACAGTTATTAATCACGTTCCAGCTCTCTTGCTGCCTCCAGCTCAGAGGCAGTAACTCAGTGTGTACCTGCAGAACTCCAAGGGTTTCTATGGAGCTACATAAGGGTGAAGAGAACAATCCTGAATGGTTCCCAAAGCACTTTAAAACTAATTGGGTAGATTATGGTGTTGAGGTTTGTTGATTTTGTTCAAAAATCCTGACAATTTAGGTGGACCAAAACAGGGCAGAGCTGACTTTCAGTGGCAGCATGGTTGGGGCACGTTGCATTTCCTCAAAGATAAGAGCGAGAATCGTTTCACACTTCGCCTGGATTTGCAGTAACACTGGAGATGCGTGAATCAGGATGACAAATGTTGCAATGCACAGCAGACTCCTGATTCAAAGTCTTCTCTTTATGAAGTTTTACTATCTCTAAGAGAGTATGATGCAGTTCTTGGGTAGATCCCAGATGGTGGAAACCCACTTCAGCACAAACTGCACTGAGACCTTTAAGGCAGAGATGAGTCCTCTCTTCGTGGCCACACGGTGCAAACACAGCTCAAACAAGCTCATCCTCTTTGCATCAGACCTGATGAGACCTGGAAAAAGGAAGACACAAGTGATCCACTTCTTGTGCCTCGGCCATAAAAAAGGACAACCTGTACATGGCCAACAACTATTAATTTGGACATTATTGGTGCATCTGTACACAGGGCTTTCAGCTCTGCATATTTTCAGTTTGATCCCTGGTAAGGCAAGGTAGCATTCAGCACTCATACAGCCTCACCATTTGGGGGAAACTAAGAAAAGCCCTGCAACTTCAAAATCTACACCTGCATCCGTATTTTGCAGCTCTTGCCCAGCCCCACTTTGCTTTAATAGTTTTGGAAAACACCATTATAAGAAGGGAAAATCAAAAGTTTCCTATTCTGCATGATGAAGATCCTGCTTGGGAAATCACCTACCCCACTACCACTGCAAACAAGATGACAGGCATAAACATTTCATCCAGCTGAAAGCAAACACAGATGCCTCTGCTAAACCTGCAGTTCCAGACATACATAAAAAAGGCTTAAATGAAGGAGCGAAGCCAAAACTGAACTTCAGCAGCACGAGCAGGCACAGCGCTGGGGAGCACAGGGGAGCAGAGGTGGAAAACATTTAGCAAGAGCATAGGGTGGGAATTTGAGTGACTCACAGGAGCAGCAGCTTTCATTATTTCAAAACAAACACCCTTGGTCCCCGCACCACGGTGTGGCTGCACATTGAAGGTGTCTCAGGTTCCAAGTGGTATAGAAGCATCTGCGGGGCCCCTGGGTACTCCTGGGACTTCTCCCTGCCCCTTTAGTTCCCAGGCACAGTGGCAGGATCTGCACATGGTCTGCAGGGCTGCATCCCTGCTTTTTTGGGCAGTTTACATGGCTGGGGGAGGCAGGTCCCCCCACATGGGGCAGCCCAGGGGTGTGCTCCTGTAGGGGCACGCTGGCAAGGACATCAGGGCTCATGTGTTGCTGTGAAGACGACTTTGATCTTCCTTTTTCTGGAAAAAATTAAAGTGGTGGGAAGGACAGAGAGGGAAGAGGAGATCACAGAGAGTGTAACCACCCAGCAGCACTGCCCACCACCTGGGAATCCCCTGAACATGGGAGAGGGCTTCCTTTGCCAGAAAGCTCAGCCAGCTGTTTTCCCAAAGGGCTCTTTGGCATTAGAAGTATCTACGCATAACAAGGAGCATCTTTTAGCCTGTTCTGCTTTTTATTAAGGACTTAGTTAAGCACTTTCTTAATTCATTTAATGACATCTTTCCTTCATTTCCCAAAGCCAGTCACGCACTGAAATTACTGACCTTAGTAAGCACCCAAAAAAAAAAAAAGAGTACCACTCTTTTAATGAAAAATCTTGGCATTAGTTTCCAGCAACAACTGCAGAATCCTTATGGAAGAAGCCAATTAAGCAATAAAGCACAATAAAGTGCAGCCTATTACACTAACATAATAATTCACACCTACAGTATTGCTACTAGAATCACACCTGCAGTGTTGCATAAAGCCAAAAGCCAGGAACTGTTAAAACAAGCTAGCCAGTTTATTACTACAATGTAATTTCTGCCTGGGGATACGCTGCAGAAATTATAAAATATTGATATATACTTTTATTTGAGTGTGAACAAAAATCTGAATTTTAAAAGGGAAATGAACAAGTGATTTAAGAGTAAAGTCAGATGGAGCTTGATTCATTTAAAAGTATAAAAGGCCAAATGCTGACAATTAGCCAGTGGGGTGGGGGTCTGCAGCAGAAGGGGAAAGGAGTGGATGAGGTGATACCATGACATCTTGCATCTGCTCTGTGGCCTTGCTCTCATGGGGCAGGTATTCAGCTGACCTTAGCTGAAGGACCTCCTTGAAGCCAACAGAGCTATCATGTACATCGAGCTAGATGCTGGGCTGGAAGTAATTTGATGGGAAAAAAATTAAGTGCTTACTCAGAGTCTCCAGCATGCCTTCCCTTTGAAACATCCCCCAGTGATAACTATCATAATTACACTTCCTTGCTCAGGTTGGATCCAGAGGAATTAGGCAGCCATCATCCATTCTTGCTCTGCGAAGAGTTTCAGCTGAGTTAAAGGCACGGGACACTGCACTGCTCAGCTGTGTCAGCAGCTCGTTGCTCCATCCTAAAGCACTCCCAAACAAGGAAGAACTAAAAGCAACAGATCCAGAGGCAGTAAAGACCCCTCTCTCTTATGGCACTCCCCGGTTAGTTCAATAAACAAAAGCAAAAAAAAAAAAAATGCTGTTTTTTTCCAGTATTAATGGGGTTGGATGTCCCCATATCGCTTGGTTATGACCCTAAATGAACCAGTTTCAGGATATAAACAAGGGAGTGATGCTGTGGTACCTGGGATATACCTTTTCCATTAAACTCCTGGCAGGCCAGAGAGCAGATGTAGCCTGCTCGTGCTCTAACACCTGGTGGGTACCGGAGGCCGTGGGGGAGTTGCCTGCTGGCGTTCATTCTCAGTGCACCTGTAACGCAGCACCTGGAGCCATCCCTGGTGTTACAGGCAAAACAAAAGCATTGCCCATTCCCACGCAATGGCTGGGAAACCAGGCTCCTTACTGTGGGCTCCTCTGGCTGGCTGGGGCCCTGATGAACAAGCTCCACAGCTTCTGTGCCTCCTCATTCACCCAGCTCAAGGCTGGGCATCTCAACCCGGCTAGCACATCCTCCTCCTGCCTGGCCTCCCCTGCCCCCGCTTTCCTGTCTTGTCTGAGGAGCTGCCACAAAAATAACCTTCCCTTCCCACTTCTCTGACCTTGTCCCCAGGTGCCCCTGGGAGGGGACAGTCACACCAGATCTGCCCTGTAAAGGCTCTCCTGGTAACACTTTAACTCTGAGTAGCCAGGCAGGCAGGAGGGAGGTCAGGGTGGTCCCAGCATAAGCTCTGCTGACCAAATCCATTTCTCCAGCATGGCACACCAAAGTCCTTCACACAGAGAGTCCTCATACTGGATAGACAGGGCTGTCCATCCTGCCCTTGCCCTAGTTTGCATCCTGGATCCCCCAGAGTACCTTTGGAACAACACCAGTGATGATGCTTGCTCGCCAGCAGAGGACTGCAGGGGCACCTCACCCCAAGTCCCTGTGCCCCAGGTGGCCCCTCAGATCTCCAGACCATGCCAGACAGTCCCCAGGAGTCCATGTGTGATAAAATCCAGGGGTCCACACGCTCTGTGAGGAGCTGAACACAGAACCTGTTGGAAACCCCATAAATTACAGCTCACAGTTACTCAGGATTATCACTAATTAGTTAAATAAACCTCACCCTCCGTGATTTCTATGGAGACTCATTGGCCTCAGCCTCTGCAGAGAACTTATCAGGGGCACTTGCCTCCAAACTGGGTTGTCTTGCAACATTTTTCTGAGGGCACTGTTTGCTTTGGCCTGAGGATTTCTGTGTGCAAAACAAAACAAAACAACAACAACAACAACAACAACAACAACAACAAAATCCAAAGCAGAACACAACACAACAAACAAGTAGATAATTTCTAGGAACAAATTAATGGCTTTAGGGACCAAGGTGGGGGAAGGGGGTGAGAAAAAAAAAAACAACAGTGGGAGCTGAGAGACTTTGGAAATGCCTGGAACATGCCCAGAATTTGTGCTAAAGTGAAACGGGGTGAAAATGGGTCAGATCTTCTTTTTTTTTTCTATTTTTTTTTTTTTTAATTTGTATTCTACCTTTTTAAGTGGCTCCTTGAAAAGCTGTAGCAGCCAAAAGTGTGTTTCACAGCTCTGAACACAGAAGGGAAGTAAAAGTAATCTGGTCTTTCTCTCTTTCTTTTTTTTTTTTTGTGAAACAACATCCCTTTCCAAAGGTGCAGTGCTGTGCTCCAGTCAGTACCCAAGCTGCACTACTAACTACCACACATACATACAATTAATTCTAAAACCTAGAAATATAGGGGAAGAGGAGCGACACTCTTATTTTATTTTTTTTAAAGAAGCCATTTCTAAAGATGTGGCAAGGGGGGGGAAGAAAAAAAGGCATAGAAAGACACATTTTATATCAAGACCAGATGTGGAAAGGGGGGAAAGTACTAGGTTTGTGCCAACCAGCATCAAGGAGAACTTTTTATGTTTCAGCTTCGGAGCTGAATCTGCAGCACGACACGCCACATGCTGATATCCGTCAGTCTAATGACTGTGGCATTTTAGCAGCATAACACTCCTGCCAGCAGGGAAAAGGGAGTTGGTAAACTAAAAGCAACCTCTTCTCTCCATCTATTACGGTATAACCTTTTGGACAGTTAGTGAAAACCGGTTCAAACTGTGCTGCCGTCCAAACTTCAGACCCATTGAAAAGCTTGCCTTGGCCCCAGGCCAAAATCCAGTGTTTTATTACCAGTCTCATGTCTTTCTGTCCCTTGCCTTCCATTATCCACTTATTTTCTTAGCTTTTTAGAATTAAAAAAAAAAAAAAAGGGGAAAAAGAAAAGTATCCTTATAGTACAACAACTATCTTAACAAATCCTGGTACATGTCATGGACCTTGTTAATTGATTCCACATCCAAAACAGAAGACTTGGGCTATTTTTGTTGTTCAAAGCTGTACATTGGCCAACATCCTCTGCATATAATTAACCCCCTATTTCCATGGAATCTCTGCATTAACTTATTACAGACTCAATTGGTAATGAACTCCCAGGAGAAGTCCACATACAAACATTGGCCATTGGTTTTGCTGCCCACGTGGATTAAACAAAAATTAATCTCATCTATTTGGTTATTCATTTGGTGTCTTTAAATTGGAGGCGTTTTTCTGCTTCGTTTGATGCACACAAAGAAAGAGGGATCTGGCTACTGAACTTTATCCAGAAACATCCATGTGTGGAGCAGATTAATGGGAACTTTTCATACCCATAATAGCTTTACAGCAGCAAAGTAGAACACGCAGTTCTCCCCGGGTGACTATAATACTCTGGAAGACAGGGAAAACAAATGTGGCTAGAAGATAGTAATGTTTTGCTCATCAAGGGTTGTGTAGTTTAGACATCATTAAAGTGACATGTTTAGAACTAAACCTGGAAGGAAACTCACATTTTGTTAATGTGGGGAGTTTGTGGGGTTTTTTGTTTGGTTTTTTTTTTTTTTTTTTTTTTTTTTGGGGGGGTCTCTTTTTNNTTTTTTTTTTTTTTTTATGGGGCACTCAGACTTTTGGACACTGAAATATAAAAAAGGATGTGACAGATAGAGATGTCCCAAAGCAGCTGCTGGTATCAAGTGACCACATGTAAAATGGTAAAAGGGAACTGACAGGCAGACTAGCAAGGAAAAGCAGCAGCAGGGCTTACTGATTCCCCCTCTACCCTCTCTCCGCTGGAAATGATGATTTCTAACTGAAGAGAGCAGAACAGATATTTTTATATCTCTTATGACTTAACTGGTAGTGACTACCTTGCTGAAATCCAAAAGAGTGATGTCCTTCTCCAGGCTTTGCCCTGACCATGGATCAGTCATCTTATTGCTCTGTGCCTCAGTTTCCCCATGGGATACTGTCTGGCTAAGAATAACAGCATCCTCTGGAAAATGCTCTGAGAGCTCATAGGGGAGAAGACTGTAAATGGATAACTCTAAATAAACTCACTTCTCCCCTGCCACCTCAGATTCCTCCTCAAGAAGAGGGTGGCTGTTGGGTTTTGGGGTTACAGTCTTCAACAGCACTCACCCTTATACCATGTGGGGATCTCTCTGGTCCATTAGGCTCACAGGGAGGTGTCCTGAAGAGGTGTCACAAGGCCTTATGGTCTCTTCTGCCTGCCATGGACATAGAACGTGCTTCTTGCCATTAACTGACTTCGTCAGGTGAAAAACATCAAGGTCAGTCCATCTGTGCTAAGGAACTTCCTCAACTAGACCCTTCCAAATTCATGGTCTAACTTTTGTGGACAGTACTAATCCAATTTCTCGCATGAGATCCCAACACAGCAGACCTGCCTTTCCTGTAAACACCCTCCCTGCCTCTCATGTGATTTGGTTCTGTTTAGAAAAAACTTGTTACTTGGAAAGGAATTGATGCAAATTTTCAGTTGAGGGTGGGCCATGTGGTGTGAAAACCCACAGTACTGCCTAAGTCACCTTCTCATACAATATTCCTGCTCTTGTAGGACCTTCTGGAAGAGGAGCAGAGCTGGCCACATGTTTCAGGGCCCTTGGGATTTCCCCTGACCCAGACAAGTACTCCTCTTCCTGCAAGCCAGGGATGGAACCCCTCAGAGACCAGCACCTTGAGCCCACCTCAGGGGCTGTCTGATGAACCTGGAGGACCATCCCTCACAAAGGAGCTGCCAGCCAGGATCAATGCCAGACAAAACCTCTGCCTTTCACTGCAACCACTTTCAGCCTGAGCTTTTCAGGCTCACCTGGAACTTGCTCAGGTGATTAAAGGTTGGGGCAGGAATTCCTTGCCTACCAGCACCTGAGCCAGCTGGACTAAACATCACTGGCATCTGTCCATGTGCGTCAAAGCCTTGGGCAGCCATGCAGACATCACCTTTGATAAGCAGGGGCAGATGGGCTTGGAGGAAGATGAGTGTGGTGGCCCGGCTCCTTCTTGAAGGCATTTCTCCCCACACCACTCCAGCCAGCATCTCCCCTACACAGCGGGGCTGAGGCAGCAGCCAGCTGTTCCCCCACCACATCCCCTGCAGCTGCTGTCCCCCTGCCACCTCGACATCCCGCTGGCATGGTGAGTTACATCAGTGAGAAAGCAGCCAGGGGTCCCTGGGGTATGGCAAGAAGCAAAAATGGTCAATATGCCATCTCTGTGAACAGCTGGGAGCCCCCACACACGGGTGAAGCCCCTCAGGGAGGAGGGAGCTACCTGCCCTATACCCTCAGCCTTGCAGGAGGGAGTGACAGGAGCCATGTACCCCATAATACCTGTTTCAGATGTATCAGAGCCTCAAAAATTGCCGAAGGGCCTGTGAAAAAGTGGTTTAGAGATGGTGCTCACATCCACAACCTTAAGTGCCCTTCATCTGAAAGCCACCAGCTGAGGTGCTGCCAGGAGTCTCACAGTGATGACTCCAGGGTGGTGTGCCCTGGGGTGCCACTGTCACTCATTTCCTGCAATTTAAAAGATGAGCAACAGGAACGTGACTGGGTGCCCCACACCTTCTGTGGGGGTTTCAGGCTGGACAGGGAATGGATAGGCTTTGTCCATCCAATGGAGGTCTCCATCCATTTCTGACAGCCCACCACAACCTACTGGCCAACATCTCCTGCCGAAAAAGCAGGAGAGCAGAAAGCAAAGGGTGTACAGAAAATCAGGCTTGAGGACAAATACAAAAGCCAGTGGGGATGTGGCCGAGACCCACCCACTTCTTCAAAGCAGCTTTGCAAGTTCTTTTGCCACCAGTATTTAACCAGTCAACCAGTTCATCTAGTCAGCTACGTCAGCAAGCATCTCTGCTCCAAACACACCGCTCTGGTCCTCCACGAAGTTGCTGTAGGCACATCAGCGCTGCTCAGGCACACCACTGCCAGCTGGAAACACACTGGCCTAGGTGTTGAGGCCATGCAAAACAGCAGCAAAGCACAGGGATGGACTGACTGCTGGAGGCTGAGCCTGTTTCCAGACACGGGGTGCCTCTGGCAGGCTAACAGAAAGTTGAGCACAGCCGTGACCAGTGCAGGGCACAGCAAGAAGAGGAAGCAAAGCAGAAGTGGTGCTCACCTTGACTGCATCAAACCCAACATCCAAAGGACATCGATTGTAAATAGTGCAAGACAATTTCTGCAGGCAGACACATCAGTGGGACATGTCCAGGCTCGTGTTCATTACCAGCTTGGAGATGAAGTTGGTGGGATTCTTGTGGTACTGCATTGCTTGGCTCATTACAAGAACATATTCTCACATGTAAGTTTTTGCATTAGAGTGCAAAAAACAGTGTGTAAGAGTTGTGACTTTAAGATCAGGGTTGCATCTAATCTAGCAGTCTTTCTTTCGCAGTTCCCACAAAAACAGCAGCGTGATTGCCCTTTATTCAACATTTACTAATGCTTCTAAAATACTGGGAAGAATTTCCCTAATCATCTGTTTCCTTACACTTCACAAAGGAGCTGAAATAAACCCTTAAAAATTACGAGACGTGCAACAACTAGTGGAGATCTGCAAGCAGCACCAGCTAAATAACCAGCCAGCAGATTACAGCACAAAAACCTTTTCAAAGGGAACCTGATAGCAGAGCATCGCTGAGAACTCAGTGAATGAAGGTTGCCGAGTTGCCTCTGAGGAAGGATTTTGCTGAAGTCAATGAGACCCGAGGGGAGAGATTTAGGGAATTGACTATTCGTTCAGCCTGAAGTCTTCCCAAAGCAACTTGGCTATCCTCACTGATATCCAAAGCCTCCAGCTCAAGCACCCAAAATTCAGACCACCCACAGCTCTCACACACATTCAGCCTTCTCCCCCCACCCCTCCCCAGCAGAGTCAAGGTTTGCCTGGTGGGTCCAGAGTTTCCCATTTCTCTGTTTCTTACATTTCCTGACCCCATGGAAACTGCCCTCAGCACAGCAGGGAGCTGCCTGTATTAGGGGGAAGTGGGGGCTGGAGAGGAAGACAAGAGGAGCAAACAACTGCTCTTCAGCTGACCTGACCACCCTGTGAGCTGTGCAAGGCTCTGCAAGGAAGAGGATGAACCTCAGGAACTTTGTGGTGCAGGTGATTGCTGGGTGACAGTGGTGACAAGGGGAGTCAGAGGTGTCCCATGCAGATCTGTCATGCCTTTGGCAGGTCCCTCAGAAGAGAAATTATGCATTGGAGAGAGGTTGAGCTGGGGGTTTGCCCCATGGTGGAGTGCAATATCCTTGCCTCCATCTTCCCAGAAATCTGGTGAAGAGTGAACCAATGGAAACGATGACCAGACAGTGGACTGGAAACCTTGGGATTTCAAATGTTCCTCTGAAGTTTAAACTTGATGGCACTTATCAATGCACTTCCCAATCAGGTTTCCCATGATCATTATCCATTTTTATCTTTACTCTCCCTATGGTACTCTGGATGAAAGATACCAACCCATCTGTGATCACAGAAAAAGAATGCTATAAAAAGTCCCAATAAGCTGCTAGGATCCAGTAATTTCTATAAATCACATTTACTGTTTAAGTTCAGGGAAAAACAAAAAAGGAAATTGCAGTGTCAGGCAACAGTAGAACTCCCTGATTTATCAAGCTGTGGAGTGTCAGCTGGGGTTTTAAAACCCAACCTTTATGTGTCAAATATGTAAAATGCACAGCACAGCCGGGTTTCCAAAGGTTTATCTACATAGTTGCAAGCCTTATGTAGGCATGAGAAAGTTCTACTAGCTCAACAAATAACATTATTTTTAAGTTGAGTTATTCAGGCCAGCTCTGTGAACGTGTATTTAATTTTTGGTTTATTTTGGTTTAGCTTAAAATTGACTTCAAGATCGATTATTCTGATTTCAAACCAAGTTGTCCACTTTGTAACCATTTTAAACTTTGCTCTCAGTTGTGGAAAGCAACTTTCCCACAGGGCAGAGGACAGGACAAGTTTCAATTCACACCTCTGTTTATTTAAGAATTCCTGTGTGGAGCTAGTCTTATTATAGAATAAAAGCACTCATGCAGGGACTCAATTAACAAGAGAGTTAGAGCCCATATAATTATTTCCGAACATTCTGTGTATGCCAGCTTTGAATCACAACACGCACTCTGTATGCCAGTCCTGATGTCATGACATAAGTCGTTGTAATAGATTTTTGGGGGATTAAAAACAAAACAAACAGGTATTATAAGGAAAAAATATTGCCACATGAGGGCATGCTTCATCTCTTTCAAAAGCTTGCCTTTTCGACTCAGATCTAAGGCAAGTTACATTTTAAGAGCTAGTTTTGGGAAAAGGAAGTCTCAGTTTTTATTTATGATTTCCTAGGTTTCGTACATACCAATTAAGTGCAAAATTAGCACATACTTTGAAAAGAAACATTCTTCATTTCCATCCATGGTTATACTATTTTCCTGTGGTGGCAACAACACACACTTAGGGTAGAGCTGATGAGCTCTCTCAACACATAACACTTGCGTTCTGTACCATTCAGTACAAAATAAACACAGGACACAAAAATCAAACACAAAGTTATGAAAGATACAAATTTCACCTTTTGCCCAATGGGAACAGCTTCCTGGTGGATCAGCTATGCCAAGGCAAAGGGTGGCATCTCTTACTGTCCTCTTGCAAAAGAAGGGTGGGGTTGTGGGGTTCCCCAGGTTTTCCCAGCTCAGACACACCACTGGATTGCCTGCTCCCAGGAAAGACTGCCCATGAGTCTGTGCCCCCTAGATCCTGAGACTGCTGCCAAACCTGGCAGTGTATCTTTGTGGGAATTCCTCAAATCACATGGTCACTCCAAAAAAGTCTCACTGCAAAGTCCATCTTTTAGGCAAAACTACCACCATTGGACTTTCAGGGTTCACCAGGTCATTTGTGGTAACAGCCCAGAAATTAATTTGCTTTGTAGATGGTACTGACAGGCAGCAAGAGGTTAATCTGTCCACCCAGAGAGCTGCACCAGAGCAGGAACGATCCTCAAGGCCACAAACTTTCCCTGGTCCTCAAAGGAGGATTTTGGACCCATGGTGGAGCAGAGTGATTAATTAGGAAATGACAACATCCAAGTCTTTCAGTCACTAGAAGTAATTTTTCTTCTAGTGAGTCAGAGTGTCTGCACATTCTTGCTTCCTGGAAGGAAACTTGAGTATTTAAACATTCAACATCCCACTCGAGTATCACGTCTGTGTCATGGAAATGATTCTACAAAAAGTTAGGTTTCTCCCAGCTAATTCTAGTTAACTCTATTCTCTAGCCAGTATTCACTGATGCTCAACATGCTACAGGACCTGGCCTTGAGGTGATTTGTTAAAATCAAATCAAAGGTTGTTTCCTGCATTCTGGAGGAACAGGGTTGCAGGCCAGGTTTCAGAGCCTGACACTCACTTGCCCTGGGCTCAGCAGAGGAGAATTAGATCCTGGACCCTTCATCCTTGGCTAATCCAGGGAACCAGGAAGCTGCAGGGGCTGCAGCCCTCAAAGCACCCGGCTGCACAATTTTGGCAGTCTGAGCTTGTGCTGACTAAGATGTTTGCACTGATGATAAAAGCCAGCTCACAGGGGAAATCTTTCTTTGGCTTCTTCCTTTATCCCAGAGATGTAAATTCGCCATGTGTGTCTTTCACCACCGCACCCATGCTCCAAGATGACTTCATCTGGCCACGGAAAAGACAGATGAAACACAAGTGCCCTGATGCTTGTGGAGACAGGTGCAGTAAAAGCCATAGGTGGAGCAACAAATAAGACAGGATTTTAATCCAGTGACATGGGTAATATTGAATTCCCACATGTTTTTGTTGCTGTAAACATGTTTCAATTATAAAATTGAAAGATGCCAGGCTTTATGTTCTTAGTGTAATATATCACAGGAAAATGCACTGTGTGTTGAACAGGAGCAGCACAGGTATTCTGTGCTAAGGGTGACTAAGATTTTGCACTTTCTGTGGTTCTACCAAAACTAATTTTGAATGTATGCCTCAGCACATGAATACCTGGACATTTACAAGCACTCATGGAGCCAGACACATTGTGACCCTGGACAAGCAGACCTGAAGGAACAAGAACCATGAATACCCACTTAGAGTTTAGGGAGGGATCAAGTTTCTCCTTAACTCCCTTGCCAGGCCATAAACTGCTTTTTTGTGCTTTTCTGCCAGCTTTTGCACCACAGCTTGAACCCATCCATCCTCCCAGGCCATCACTGCTCTGCAGAGCCCTGTACCTCCTGGCAGAGCTGCATCTGGTCACCACTGCCCACTGGCTCCTGCTTCTCCTCCTTCCTCAAGGACTTGGCACAGCCACCCTGCCACCAGGACCTGGAAGGGCTGTGCTGCCGTTTGCTAATGGGGTGGAAATAACAGCTGGATCCCCCTGTGCCCACCAGAAATAAAAACAAAGGCAAGGAGATGACCAGGCTGTCATCTGCTCAGTGCTAAGGGAGAGAAGAAGTTCCCCACTCGCTTGCCTGGCCCCCGGCTTGCACAGTTATCTGCATCTCTGAGCATCCCAGGCTTGCCTGGCACAGGGAGATATAGGAATTCTATTGTATCTTGAAAGAGGGATGGGGTGCATGAGAGGCAGCCTGTGGCCCTGTTTCAGAACCAGCAGGAAAAGGCAAGGGGGTGTGTGGGAGCAGGTGGCTGCAAGACCAGCCTGGAGCAGACACCATCACCCAGCTGGGGCAGTGGGATGGCACTCCCACTGCTCCTCTGCTGAACAGTGTTCTACACACAGGAGTGAATGCCAGCACCAGAGGAACAACCTTCCCACCAAGCAGAGAGGGAGGTGCTGAGAGCAGGGTGAGAGGGATTATCAGTCTGAAGAGTGCTTGGGGGAGGGAAGTAAAAAAGATGGAGCTGAGCCAAGGGGAAAAAACCCAACACCAAAGCAAAAATAAAAAGAACAAAGTAAAAAATAAATATATAAAAAAATAAAGGGAAAGGAGAAGTAGCCACTTTCTCACTGACTCCTGCAGCACAGTCCTCTCCTAGCTCATGGACAGACAAGGGTGGGTCTCAACAGGGCTTTGTCCCTGCAGGAACATCACCTGACAGACAGATCCCCACAGCAGGAGCCATGTATTGACATCAGGGGAGCTGACCCCCATCCACAGCAGCCAAGGGGGCTGCCCCATGACCAGGTGGGTGACAAAGGGGCCCCCACTCTATCTGGGCTCCTGGGTGCCATCTTAACCTGGCCCACAACACAGTTTCACAGGTGGCTCTGGCTGGGATTCAAGAGGAACCTGATACCCTGGTCAAAGGCTGGAGCAGCTCACAGGTCCCAGTGGGCTTCCCAGCACAGCTAGTGCCACCAGTGCTGCCAGGAAAACACAGGAAAGGAAAACGCTTCCTTTTTCAGTCTGTGCCCCCCTGGATTAGGCAGGATAAGGACATCTGACCATCCAGACTGCCTGTGCACATCCCTGCTGGGCACTGCTACCAAGAACAAAATCTTCATGGAACATAAGAGGGCACAGGAGATGTCCTCTTTCCTGGGTCCACAATGTCTAAGGCATTGGCTGGCTCACCAGCTTCCCCAAAAGACACTGGCAGAACAATTGCAGCAGGGGCAGGATGCAAAATCTACAGGCCCTTTATTCCATTCAAGTTTAGTTGTTCCTTCTGATCAGCCACCACTTCAGCAGGTGGCATTCTAGCCTCTGGGCCATCATGCACTTGGAGGTGTCTCTGCCAAAACTTGCCCTTGTTTTAAATCACTCTAAGTGTGGCCTGTCTGGGAGGGCTCCCTGACGGCTGTGGAGGAACAGAAACAAACAACATCCCAGAAGTTTAAAAGGCAAAACCTCAGCAGGATTCAGGCACTGAAGTTCCTTTGGTGCCACTGAAAATCCCATCCAAAGTCCCAGCACAGGCAGGTTACACAAGCTCACCTGCCCACACACAGGCACTGCTGTCCCTGGGACTTTGCCCCACTCAGAGCAGTAACTCTTTATAAAGCACCAGATTCCTGTTCCAGCTTCACCACCAGTGCTTGCAGCATCAACAAGCCCCTGTGGCTGCAACGCTTCCCCTCACCCCAACAGGAGCCAGCAGGACAAAATTCTGCCCACCCCAAAGCATCTCCCACTGCTCCACCAACTTTTGGGGCATCAGCTGTTCTTGCAAAGCTGCCAGGCTCTATGTGGCCACAGCTGAGGTGTGAGCACATGTTCTGCTTGCCTGATGGCTGGTAACCTGTGGCAGAGAGGCAGTGAACAGCTGGGCTGAGAAAGATCCTGCTGCTTGCCAAGTCTACATGGTCTCCATTAAAAAAAAAATTGCTCGGCTTTTCATGGAGTAAGAGCTAAGCACAAGCTCCCACTTCAGCCCAGAGACACTGAGCCTGCTTCTCTCTCTGCAGAGGAGAATTCCTCTTTGACTGGAGAACAGGCATAAGGGAAACAGCACATGGCAGCAATCATGGGAGAGTGGCAAACAGCCATCCTAACTGGTGGTCACAAAGCTGTCCAGCAGCTGCAGAGAGAGAGGAGTGGAGAAAATGAGCCAGAGGGAGACAGAGTGGAGGAGGAGGGGAGGAAGCTTTAAAGACAGGCAGATTAAAGGCAACCTCTCAAACGAGTCAAAACTCACTGAGATGTGGTTACAGCTCCATGTTTAGCAGGAGGCATCCACAAATGAATAAAAAGGAGTAAAACCTGGACAACTAGGAAGCCAAAGTCAATTGGATTCATACATATTTAACAGGGACATTCATCTGAATAGAGGCCTGCCTGTAGCATGCTAGAAACAAGTTGCACTGCCTGGGAGGCTCACACAGCAAGCCAAGCTCCAGACCAGCTCAGGACAGAAAGGCGGGGGATTCTTTGCTGCGCTCAGCGAAAAAGCAGCCCTGACGTGAACAGAGGAGAAGATGAAGGAGCCAGTGAGGTGCAGGGGAAAGGGCATCTCTCATGCTGGTGAGATGATGGGGAAAGGGCATGCTCTCTGGACCCTGACCCAGGAAGGACAAGATAGACCATGCTCTGTTTCACAGCTGAAACCTGCCTCTTGGCACGCACTCCGTGGACAAGCAAGGCTGCTGCCTGTGGAGCCAGAGCAGCTGAGCTGCAACCCAGGGGACAGCACAGCTGCTCAGGGTGGGATAGTCCCAGGAAAAGCTTTAGCTCTCATTTTCTGGTCCAGAGCTCTGGATCTCAGTGCAGAGCACGGCTTTGACAAGAAACCCCAGAAAGCTTCTTGAAACCTGTGACAGGTTCATGACTGATGTTAGAAGCATGAGGGACATCTCCTGTAGTCTCTCTGGCAATGGCCTGGATCCAGGAATGGACTTGGGCTGTAAATACCTTGACACACATCCTGGTGGGCTNTGTAAATACCTTGACACACATCCTGGTGGGCTCTGTAAGAACTGGATTAGTGGGAATTCAAGCCTAAGAGAACCATGCTGCATAAACCACACTACATCTCCTCCACCTCTGCCTAAGCACTGGCTGAACCAATGCCCTTGCATAGGACTCTGCAACGGCATGTCCTGTATCAGAGTTGCTCCATGGGTAGCCCTCAGCAACCTTGGCATTTGATGTGAACCCTGTTAGTATAAAAATGGAAAAGCCAAATTGGATACTACTGGCTTGGGAAGCGTCATCACAGGATTCCCCCTGCCTGCTGTCCTCCATCAGCATCCCTATGAAGCACAAAACCAATTCTTACTGAGGCAAGTTCCCTCTCTGTCCGGCACAGCCTGTCATAGGAGTTCTGCAACCCAGGCCATGTCCTCACTGACACCTGCTCAACCTCAGAGCCCTCCAGGGGTTTGCACAAGCACAACTGGCTGAACTTTCTGGTGAGGCACAGGAACACAGTCACTCTCATCCCACAGGAATTGCTATGGCCCTGTTGACACAGAGGTTTGTAGGTGGTGTTTCCAGAGCAGATTTCCCTCTCTCCTCAAAGCAGAGGCTCTCCCTTGGGGCAGAGGCAAAGGCTTTGGTCCACCCTGTCATCTGTGGCACAAAAGCATCAACCAGACAAGGAGAGGCTCTTATATGACAGATGGGAGGCAGGACATAGCTGAAGAAAAAAGGGGGAGAGCACCTAGAGCACATGACAGCAGTACGTGATATGTTCCAGAGATACCTGAAAATGACGGTTATGAAAGAGACAAGAGGGGAAAGGAAAGGGAAAAAAAAAACCAGAAAGCCTTTTGGCCCACGTCCAGGGGGAAAGGTTCATTTCTGTCATCAGACTTAATGGTTCAGCCTAGGGAGAAATGCAAACGGCATCAGGTCCTCCCTTCCCAGAGAGGGAGGGCAGGGTCAAAGGCAGCACCACCTTTCCTCTCCCTGTGCATGCCATCTGCTTCAGCCCGACCCGGGGTGGGAGGTTGTCCTGAGCTGCCACTGTAGCCGGGTTTAAGGAGAACAGCAGTGGTCTGGTGATTGCTGCATCCATGTAGGGAATCACAAGTACTTTTGCCTCAGGCAACACGGTAAGCTCGGTAGGAACCAGTTCTCATGCATCAGATATAGTACATGGATGCCACACATCCCATTTGGCAACTCCCTCACGTATTGCAAGCTTCTGGACAAAAGGGCTCCAAACTCTCTGGATCTGGCACAGCACTCGCTTGGGCTTGAATTTAGACTTACATTCTTGGCCAGCAGCCCCGAGCGCTGGGAAGGAAGCATCCTTATTCCTCCTCTCCTCCCTCCTTCCCACTCCTGCCCCCGGACGGAAGGCATATTGGATCACTCCTCTCTGTGAGTGAGGGAGTGCTCTTCTTCTGAAATAACACCCCCTACACGGGCAGCTCTGCTGGTCCTGCTCTTCTCAGTCCACCAGGGAAAAAGAAACTCTGTTGGGATCCTGTTCTGCTGGAATCAAAACACATCACAAAACGCAGCTGATTTCGACAGGATTTTCCTTGAGAAGAAAATCAGGAAAACAAAGAGTTTCCTGATGGTGTGCACTGAAACATTTTACAGCATGTTTGAAATGCAACATAGCTGCTTA
>VXBX01005861.1:0-36445 GCA_013400415.1 Scytalopus superciliaris
AGACTTGCCTGTCTTGCATTGGCTTTTGTAGCCACCAGCACGCTTGCAGCAAGCATGGGTAGAGCCCTTCTCAAATCTTCATTTGTGAAGCCCAGCCATGATGATGACTCTATATACAGGGCACAAAGGTCTTTTCAAAAGCTATCTGCAATATAAGGAGTCACTTAGGGTTTGGTCCCAGGGGCCTGGAGGCTTTTCCAGCCTCAAATCTCTCGTAACATTGCTGTCTGTTCCATGAGAGAACTTAAAGCATCACTAACCCACTGCCATGGTGGAACAGAACAAATGCCACCAGTGGGAATCTGCCCCTTTGCCATGGACAACTCAGTTGGATTGCCTGAAATACTCACTTGTGAGGGTGAAGCATGCCCTGCTATCCAGTGCTGTGGGGCTGTTTTGTTTCACGTGCACAGTGACATTCTTTGTGGGTGTTGATGATGCTCAGGAAATACAATTAAGTCCTTCAAAGGCAACTGTTTCAGAAAAACAGTTATTTAGATTTTTCACAGATCTCTGAGTTTGTCTTGCCTTCCTTGCTTCCACTAGGCACAAGCATTTGGCTTGAGTTTGCAGAAGAAAGATGGTTTCTTTGTTTCTTGAGCACCATCAAAAGCATTAACAGCTCTGGAGGACACATTATATAATAGCAACACAATGTGCTCAGCACTGCCTTAATGTTATGCAGTCATTTATACCTGCATGAAAAGTGGCTGTAAACTGGCCGTAAAACTCTCCTCTGCCCTATCCATATCTGTGGGGAATTCTCCCTTGGGAGTGTTTTATATAGTTTTCATAGAGTGGAGGAAAAGTGCAAGGCAGTTGCGTGTCTGATTTCTCTTCCTCCACAGTATTACTTTTGCATTTAATCATGCAACTCTGTTGTCTTGAAAACATGAGGAACTCTGTAAGCAAATGCATTTATGATGCACAAGTACTAATAGATTCATTCCCATTCTTTTTACGCACGGGCCCTGCAAAGCTAAAAGGAGTGAAAAGCAGCAATTTATTTTTGCCGACAAGTAAATGCATAATCCCTGAATGCACTAGGAAAGCTATCCATTGAGGAAGAAAGCAACATGTTTGCAGACTTCATTTTAATGCTTCAATTTGTTCTTCCTAGCAGGTCACACCCCATTATCAGGTGATTTGTTAAACCTGTCAGTGCATACAAATCTACTGCCATCCTCCTTGACAATGGGGATTTTGGAAGTAGCTAGCTGTAGACTTTATTCTATCTGAATGGAGAAATGTGGGTGGGTTTTTTTTTTTTGTTTGTTTGTTTTGGTTTTTTGTTTTTGTGTGGTTATTTTTTGCCCAAAGCATCCCAGAAGCCAAAATACAGGGAAGTTAAATTATGGTAGGGTAGAGCCCTAAGACTCCATCTCTTTGCTTTCTCAAAGATCTTTCTAGCTCATTTTTAGTAGCATGACTCTACTATTGATTAGACTGTACCATACAACCCTTACTTTAATGAAGAAAATGCAGATCAGCTGTCATTGCTTCTGTTAATTCTTGCAGCTGCTGTATTTGGATTTTGTAATGTCATATACAGAATAATATAGATATTCATCTATGTTCGTTGCATTATGTTTTTTGGTATAAGCAAGCTAAAAAAAATTGGAATTAATTTACTTATACATTCCTTTTCAGACAATCACCTTAAAAACACTCACTAATCATAAGTTAAGTGTCACAACTTCTGTTGAGTGAGGGAAAGACTTACCCTGACTTCACATGTGGAATAACTAGAACATAGGAAATGTGAATCTTGCTAAGTTCACAAAGAAAGTCTTGTGGAAACGAGGATGGAATGCAGGTGATTGGGCTTTCTGTCCACTTCATTAAACATAAAACATCACTTTAGCTTAGGGGCATGACTGTTAATAAATACTCTGAGATTAGTAACAAAGTGAATATGAATCATGGTTATATTGTGAAGAAGAGGGATATCAGTAAAATATTGGTCAGCAGTTGTTTCATTTCTCAGTAGGAGAAAAACCACCAAAAACCTCGACAATGCAACAAGGACTTGTGGGTTTTCCATGTAGTTATGTGACATTAATTTTGTGGTCATCATCTTTAAGGTGTTTCTAAGTGCTTTTGACAGCACTGGTTGTGCTCCCTTCTGATCTGTGTTGACATGATAAATCTGGGGAGGGTTTTCTGTTGGTGTAAGTCAGAATAGCTGCAAATATCTTGAATACATAGATGTCAATGGGCATGATATTTGAATATTTTCAGCACATTTTTTTGTCCCACATTTTGTGCCCAGATGCCAACAATTTAAGTTAGATTTCTAAACAATTTTTTAGAAAACAGTTTCATTGCTGTATTTTCTTTGAAACTCTTTTTATAGAAGGTTGGCAGTCTGAAAATTCATTAAAATAGGAGAAGAGGAGAGGAGAATGTGTTCTTTTAACAAGTTAGAGGGCTAAGTGTCTCCAGATTGATACAGAACTTATTGGTTTCTCTGATATAATTGATTGGACCACCTGCTGCCCAAGGGCATCTGCTAAGCTATAAAGTTGAACTAACTTTGATCATGCAAAAGAGAGATTGGACTGTGCACTTTTCTCCAGTGACTGGAAAATGGTTACCAAGAAGGGAGGAATTGGCATGTGATCTGTTTCTACTGTGCTGCTTGACTAGGTACTGATAATGCAGCAATCTGACAGGCTATGGCTTGGGAGAACCACACAGTCATCTTAGATTACCTCTTTTAGCCTAAAATGCAACAAAAGGAAATATAAGAACTTGTGACTGAAGTGAAAATAAAATAAAATAATAAATGAAAGCATAAATGATTTCAGTCTCCTAAAATGAAAAGCTCTTGTCTTTTCATTGTATTTAATTTGTGAAGCATGAGATGAGAAATCTGGGGCTGCCAAGTTAGTTCAGGAAAGAAGTGGAAAAATGAATTGAAAATTTCAGAAACTTTTTTTCTTATTGTAGAAAATGACATTTTAAAGAACAACAACAACCACAGCGTCATTTTATGTGATGTGCAGCCACGGCTGGGACTGGAACCGGAATCTGAATGATTTTGATTCATTGCTCTCCAGGTGTTGGGGAGCCCTATAGGAACACTGTGAAGGACAGTGCAAAAGCTAAGGCAGTATTATCCTCGCTGACAAATCAAACTTCAAAAAGACAAACTGTTCTCTATAGCACAAGGGTCATTGGTTTGTACTGAGTCATCATTGCAGAGGCGGGAGACAGCTGGTGGCACTGGGAAATAACCAATTCCTTTAACAACTGGCTGCTGTGTGTTTAGTTTGGTATGCATATACATACAGGTAAGTATACACTGCAGTATTTTAATCTATGTGTGCCTCTGTGTGTCTGTGCTTATTACTGTCATCTTGTGAAATCAGTCCTTTCATGAAATAATTAAAGGTTTCAGGCATTTTTGCCAACTGACTGGCATTACAGGTGTTCTGGATCATATGCCTGTTTCTCATGGTTTTATAAACTGACAGAAGGTGAATCCTGGCATTATCCATGTGCTTTCACACTGTGGTTATTTGGGAAATAACGTCTCTAGCCACTTCTTACTATTCAGGGAATTAATAAACAACAGCAGTGATACAAAGCAAAAGAGCAGTCACGCATTTTTCAGTCCTTTGGAAATTCCCTAGCCGTGGAACAACATGCCCTTTAGTTGACTCTCCTTCTGGGAACCTTCTTACACTCAAAATGTCTCTGAGTAGGTTGTCTCCTTTTAGTATCTGTATTTTTCATAGACTATTTCTTTCAATTTGTTCACTGGAGTGTGAAGGAGAAACTGTTCTTCAAGTGGAAGTCTCTTCTGTTTGGCTCCCACATGGCACCAAAATCCTGCTTTTATCTAGAGCTGCTTCAGGAGATTAGAGGGCTCATTTTCAGTTTCAGATAAACAGGACATATTAGGATTCAAAAATTCCAGGAGGGGCTGGCACAGGAGTGACTCTGGGCTATGGAAGTACCGGAGTGTGTCCAGAGAAGGGCAGTGAAGTTGGTGAAGGGTCAGGAACCCACTGTAGAAGTGGCTGAGGGAGCTGCAGAGGTTTGACCAGGGCAAGAGGGTGCTCAGGGGGGACCTTGTTGCTCCCTACAACTGTCTGAGAGGAGATTGTAGCCAGGTGGGTTTTGACATGTCCCAAGTAACAAGTACAGGATGAGAGGAGAAGGTCTTAGGGTGCTCTAGGGGAGTTTTAGATTGGATATTGGGAAAATTTCTTCACTGAAAGAGTTGTCAAGCATTGGAACAGGCTGTGCAGGGAAGTGGTGGAATCACTATCCCTGGAGGTATTAAAATACATGTGGATATGGTACTTAGGGGCATGCTTAGTGGCGGACTTGGCAATGATGGGTCAATGGTTGGACTTGAGGACCTTTCCCAGCTTTAATGATTCTATGATTATGTGTATTTGTGATAGGGTAATACTGACCTGGATGAAACCAACTCACTCTCTCCCAGGCATGGGTCTCAGGTCACATCTGAAGCTGCTTCTATGACTACCTCTTGTCCATAATAAACTAAAATTAAAAAATGATAAAAAAGAAGTCATAAGGCCAGAAGGCCTCAGTCATCTGAATTGCTGTTGGTGGACCTGTCACTGGATCTGCACCTGTTTTTCTTCCACTCCTGCTGCAAATAGATCTTCCCTTAATGTGGCAGGCAGTGAGTACCCTGCCATAACAGCCACACTCTTCAGAGGTTTTGCAGCTGGGATGGTCCATCAGGTGCTCATTGTTGGAGTCCAACACACCACCTGTGGGTTGGTCATGGCTCCTGTGGGTGGTTCATTCACATGCTGCTAGCCAGGAGCCTTTCCTTAGCAGGTAAGTGTGGGCTGTAGGTCCTGCACTAGCAAGGGTTATCAATGAAGGGGGAATGCCTTCAGCAAACCTCTACAGCATTTCCCACCCTTCCTCCCCTCCTCTCTGAGCCCCTGTAATCAGTTTTAGGATGTTTTTTGAAAGCATTTATTTTGTAAAATGGAAAGAAAAAAAATTACTTTCTGAAATAATTTCAATTTTGAAACAAATGTTAGCTCTGCGATGTGTATTGGTATGTGGTTTAGGCACAAATATGAGTATATAGCTTTAAAACTAAATGTAATAGAAACACTGTTTCACTTGTCCCACGATCCAAGAGAAACTAGCTTTAGGCATTTCCCACAGTGTCTGTGATATCTGCTAGTTTTCTGAAATCATTGAAAATTTTAGTTATATCTGGAATTGAAACAGGCATTTCATGAAATGACTGAATATTTTAGACCTCTTGTAAAATGAATAGTTTACTGTTTGGCTACAACATGCAGATTTATTGAGGAAAGGACAGTCAATGGTTTCAGTCCTCTGATTACTCCACTTTCTTCTCCCATACTCCCCAGCCAGGACTGCTCTCCAGTGCTGGGCTTTGCAGGAGTTTTCTTTGCCTCTTAGAAGAACAAACTGCTGACGCTGTTTGTGGCTCTTGGGGTAAGTGCCTGTGTTATGCCTCCACTCATCCAGGGATTGAGTTTCACCTGATTTTTGCAGCTTACTGTTTGTGTGGAGCACAAACCCGTGCCTCACCCTTTCTTCTTATTTATGTCAGACCTGCCTCTGTGCCTCCTTGCTGTAGCTCTTTCAGCAAAATGCACTACACTGATTATTGGTGAATGAAAGTATAGAGATTATTCTACTGAAACAAATGAAAAGATTGTGGGATTTGGATCCAGCCCATAAGAGTTATTTCAAAATACTCTGTTCCAAGAGCTAATGTGTTCATAGACAAACATAAGGCTTGACAACTTGGGTGTATTTCACTGTAAGGCTAATCAATCACAGCCCAGGGAGAGATAAGCTTGTGGCCAGGCTTTTATTTGACAGATTTTAAATTTGTAGGTTAGGGAAATTAATATTTTGACAAATCCATGTATCTTCTTGGATTCTAGTTTGCTTCAAATAATTTCTTATGGATCCTGGGATGTAGGGGAAATTCAGTTAATTTATTAAGAATTATTTTCCAGACTGAAGTTCTTTTACTGTATTCTTTTTCTTGTACTGGGTATTCCTCTATTACAAACTACAGATAGATTATATAAGTTTGAAATACAGACTTAGTAAGTCCCTTGATTGTATTGATTTTTGCATGAATTTGGAATGCAAATTCAATGTCTTTCTAGTCCAAACAAGAGAAGTCATGATTTTACTTAACTGCAGAAAGGAAGAAGGAACCGTAGTTGTCAGCATCTAGAAAAGATAATGTATTCCAGGTAATCAATTCGTACTTCATTGGCTCTTTCCAGTAAGCTAATGAATAAAGGTGCAAGTTTTTTTTTTTCCTGAAGCTGATTAATTATCTCCACAAAATTTACTTTATTCATGTAGTGATCATCTGAGGTTAAACAAATCCCTAAGTATTCAATGTACTTGTAGTCCATTAAGAAAAGATCCAATATTCATCTATCCACCAATTTTTAAAAAAGTTCTGGTATTATTATTCGCAATATCTGGGCTAGAAGAAATTAATCTTGTATTATAAGGTGAGATGAAACTGAGGAAAAAACCAAGAAAATATGACCTAAGATAGGGCTAGATAAGATCACCTAGATAGAAACTGATAATCTCTGTAAATTTTTACATTAGTGTCTAACTCCTGGTACAACACTGTAACTAGCTGAGACCAGATCTACAAGGTCATGTAAGTTTGTAATTGGTATTTCAGTAGAAGTAGGAAAATCTAAATAAATTTATGGGTAGGAACTTTGGACCTGAAATTACTTTTAGTAGGGACAATCTTTCCTGGGACTGGTATAAAAAATTGAGTCCAGATCCATCCACTCATTGCAAGTTGTTTATACCTGGCCTGACAGTCACCCTTGCCTTTTCTCAGGAGAGTGGGCTCTGTAAAGTCTGAATATCTTGGAGAGAAGATTAACACAAAAGACTATAATCAGAACAAAATACCCTTTCTAAATAAAAAATACCAAAAAGGCTGGTCTATTTAACAAAAGCAAATATCTACCTGACATCTGTTCATAAAAAAAAGAGATTATTGTTCACTGTGGCCAAAGGAATGTATTGATATTATGTCCAGGTAAGTCCTGTCTATAATATATCCTTTTTAGTAATAATGCATGCAGAAAATTTAAAGGACAAACTGTGGAAAAGGACTTGCAGTCCTAAAAAGCCTTAGGCATTTTTGAAGAGTTATACCAGTTATTAATTTCTCTGCCAAAATTTTTGCTATGGTTTTTATATCTGGATTGTCCTTATTACATGCAGCTCTTACAGACCTTTCTTGTGTAAATTATCAGTGAGAGTTTCAGTATCTTTTGAAGTCTGAAAGCATCTTGCAGATAGGGTGTGTGAGCTTAAATGGACATAGTTGAGTAAAAATCCAGAGAAAGAACCCCTGAGTCTTAGTTTTATTTGAATTCAGTTGATGCAGACATTAAAAGAATACACCCTTTGGCTAGATCTGCAAAGATGCTCAGACTGAACTTACAAATCTCACTGCAATTCCAGGAATACAAATCTAAAATCCTGTATTACTTCCTTCACCTGAGGAAACAGCCTCAAGTTGCTCTAGGGGAGGTTTAGATAGGATATTAGGGAAAGTTTCTTCACAGAAAGGGTTGTAAAGCATTAAAGTGGGCTTCCCAGGGAAGTCTGGAGTCACCATCACTGGCAGTGTTCAAAAACCCTGTGGATATGGCACTTGAGGGTATGATTTAATGGTGAACATGGTGGTGGTGCTGGGTTGATTGTTGAACTTGATGATCTTAAAGGTATTTTCCAACCTTAATGATTCTATGAAGGAGGAGCAGGAGGCTGTTTGTACTAGTGTCCCTGAGTCACCCCAGAGAGAATCAGGGAATACACCTGGATCAGCAAAAATTGTCTGGAGGAAATGATTATGTACCTCTATTGTCTGTGATGCTGCTGCGTTAGCACTGATACCTGATGTTAAATTAGGCAAGATGCATCTGTGCTCCTTTCAGAACTATCTAGTAGACAGAGATCCAGATTCTTCCAGTCTAACCTTTAATGACTCTTTATGAACCCTACTACACTATCCTAGGTTTTGGTTATGCCAGTGGAAAGGATATCAGGCTGAACCCATCCAGCAGAGATTCAAATTGCGCTTTTAAGTCACTGCGAACAACAGAGGGATATCCTGAGAGACATGCCTCATCTGAGTGTCAGAAGTTTGAAAGGATGAGTGTGACTTGAATTATGATGTGTATAATCAGCTAATGGCTAACACTTCTGTCTAGGGAGATAGTTAAATCCCCTTGGAACCCAAAACCAGTGCAAAATTATGATCAGCTTCCCAGAAGAAGGACAACCTTATTTTAACATTATTAAAGTGTCTTTTTCATACCTTATTTCTATGCTGACATGTTTTATGTTGATGACTTACACATATGTAGTAGAGAGTGTCTAAGAAGGTGATGCTCGCTGGCACTCAGCATGCACATACATATTTCTATTGAAAGTCACAATCTACATTGTGGTAATGGTGAGTTTCTGGCAGGTAAGGGAATGGAGGTGGGTAGAACACACACTCTACCTCATACAGCAATACAAACAGGCAATGAAGTAATCAGAATTTAAAGTATTTTAAGTTTTGAAATATGTCTTCCAGATACTAATATATCAATAGAAATCACTACTGAGTTCTTACATTTCCAGATAAAATCCATTCACACCTCATTGAAATTACTAACATATTCTCAGAGAATTAAGATTCTATACTGTGAAATTTCCAAATGGTCAGCACCACTCAGATTATGGCCTTCAGCCTCTGCATCAGGTTATCATCAGACTAAGGCATACTCTCCAAACATATGTGTGGTGTCTTTTAAGCGAGACGAGTTTTTAATTTATTTTCCTTTGAATTTAAAATAAGGACCATTGATTTTTCTTCTTTTAGGCTTTGATAAAGAAAAATCAGTAGACAGAGGTTGTGTACCATTAACTACAAATGAAGGGCTAGTTGACCTCAGCTGAGCCATTGATGAGAGTGAGGCTAATGGGAAAAAAATTGATCTCTTCATAATTTTTCGAGTGAAGTGTGGTTAGCTAAAAAATCTCATTATCAACCCTGTTCTTGGGAATAATAAAAAATATCTGTTAAGTCAATTTTATTAAGCTCTTCCAAGGTATAGCAGGAGACTCAGTTGTCAGTCACTATATAACCCAATGTCGCTGGCATGTAGATGTCACACAAAGTGATTGGTGGTGCTATTCTCAGGTTTCTAGCAAAAGGAATAAGTAAATCCATTTTCTCAAAATAAAGAGATGTAATTTAATAGAGGGCATTAAGAATTGCTCTTCGAGGGAGACCTATGAATTAATTTGGGAACTCACATGTTCTTTGGCCTCTTTGGAAAGTACAGTGGACTTTTACTTTCTTTTTTGGCCATAAAACATTTATCATACGACTCATTTAAAAATCCTATTAAATTATGTTTCTGTGAGTTGTGTCCCTCGTGCATTTGGGAAAAGTGTGAAATGTCTTTTCAATTGAAGGCACTTTTCGTTTATATGTGTAATACTTTCTTGCCTGGGGAAACAAATGATGTCTCCATAGGGTGCCAAACTCAGCATGGAAGCACGATCTCTATGTAACCCTGATATCTAGGTCATCACTGGAGACTGTGCCTCAGATATCAAATGTGAAAGATAGAACCTCTGTTGTTTGAATGAAGGGACTAACTCTCCTGGAGGCAACTGTAGCAAAAATATTCTCTGTGGACCAAATGGAAGCATACAACAACTCTTGGATGGAGGATAACATACAGAAATAAGGCAGAACAGGATGGCTGGAGGCTGAGTTCAAGGCTGGAACTCATGTGAATTTAGTCTGACCCTACTGATTATTTCTTTACTATCTAACTAAGCACTGTCAGGCACGAACCTGAGCACTGCACTTGGTTATCCATGCTGTTAAATGGTCACTGGCCACTCATTTTTGGCTTGACCAACTATTGTTCTTGCTAACAATTATGTGGTCAGAGTTTTTAGAACAGGGCAAGCAAAATTCCCCTCATGGTACAGGTTTTACTGTCATATTTTGGAAAGTAAGAGAGTTTAATGGCATGGGGATGACCAGCCCTTATTAGATGTCCTCCAGGAACACTTTTAGATTACAGTAGGAGTAACATATACAGCCTTTTCAACAGAAATATTATTGCCCCTATCATTCTGGATTAGGACTTCACCTGTAAGGTCTGAATTCTCATCCTAACTCAGCTGTTGCTTTTTGGCTTTGGCCAGATCACTTCAACTCCCTTTATCTGCTCACTGTCCCTGCATATTTTTGATAACTGAAACTAATGTATTTCACCGATATATGTGAAATATATATATATATACACATATATATATGTACACACATATCCATAAAGGTATATGTAATTAAGTATGACACTTGGAATGCCCTGTCATTATACACACATTTTCAGTGTAATTATTATTTTCTCCATTTATTTATTAGAAGCAATAACTCTTTATTACATACAGATGTGCCCATGGAGCAGATCCAAACACCATTCGTGCTCACCTGCCTTGAACTGTTCTGAGGAAGTAATTAATTGTACAAGTTTAGGCTTTTAATTGTTACACTTGAAGAGGCAAAAATACATTTTTTTAATTAATTGAAAATATTTAGTGAAGGTTTCATGTGAACATATGTGAACCTATAGGTTTAATTCTGAACTGTTTAAATCACAAGTACCTTTAGATATTTGGTGAATTTAACTTGGATAGCCTGATCACTTATGTTGCATGGCTTTATTTCTACTTTATATCTGTATAAACTAATTGAAAAGGAAGGGAAAGGTGTCATTTGTGGCACAAAGAAGTTTGCACTAAATTGTGTTTTATATGTATTTTATAAGTATTTGCATTACTCTCACTATGCTAATATTATTTTAAATAACAACTGGAAGGCAAATACAATCTTGTTAAGCTAAAACAGTAATTATTTAAAGAACTTTGACAGATACCTTTTTTTCACTACTCTAATGAGTGGGGTGAAGTAATGAGAATTCCTGCAGAAAGGATTGGATCACTTTTTGTTCTGTTCACAAAGTGTTCACCAATATTCCCTAAGGGAAATGGTAAACTTGCTTAAACTCTCTCAAAAGGCAATGAAGAGGGTCATACTTTTAAAACATAGCCTAGGGAAATACAACAGAACATAAATTCCTTTGGAAATTGCTTGTCAGGTTCATTTGGAATTGTAAAAGCCAGCATGTGCTTCCAGCTAATAATTATTTCTGAGTGGGAGGGTTGTCGAGCTCTGGGGAAAAACAAAAAATTTGTGTTAGTAGTGAATTTGTTTCTGAAATACTTTGCAAAACAGAAAATTTATGATTTCTTTTTTTTTACTCCACCCACACTTTTAAGGCCTACTGCAGCACTAGTTGAAATCACAAACTGAATTGGCAGGGTCCTGGATCAGGCTTGTAGACTTCTCACAGTCAACAACGTAAAAAAGATTTGATTTTTCAGTTGAAAAGGTGTATGATCTCACAACTGGCTGTTTAAGTATTACATCTATGCAAATGCCATTAAGAAGTAATGCTATGTAATTATCTATATGCAAGACTTTGTGACCTGGTATTGAAAGCAAAACAAAATAAATGCACTTACGATTTGTGAGTAATAAATGTAGCTAAATGCTTCCTTAACAGGGACTGACTCCTTTTCGATGCCTAGTGAACTCAGTAGACAGGCTTAGTGATTTCACTGAGCTTTGGTGGGTGGGATTCATCAGCCTACATGTAAATGTCTGTATCTGACCTATAGTCTACCCTTGCCTTTTTTCTTTTCTTTTTATTTTTAATGATTGTGGGGTAAAGCAAATTGGTTTAAGATGCATTTCATCTCATCCTAATGTAGATGTTTGAAAGCGAGTTTGTGAATTCTGTGCTAGAACTACTCATTTGTCTCCATTGACTATAAATGGAGCCAGAGTGACCAGCTGAGATGGAGACGAATCCCCCCTTTCGCTGTGTGAAAAGGTCAGCATCTGCTGTTTATACAAACTGTTCTTTGCTTGAGTTGTGTTATAATCTCACCATCCTGAAACTGGTCTCCTTGCTCACTCCTTGCTCACTCCTTGCTCACTGCCTCTTAGTGCCCCGAGAGCATATATAAGGCAAACTAATGCAAATGGGCAATTTTCTCCTGTCAAAGTTGTGCCATTCTATGGTAAATAATTCTTGGACCACACAGAGTATTTGCCAATTTAAGCTCAAATAAAAAATTAAAGAATTTTTTGAAAGTATAAAAATACTTAAACACTGAAAGAAATTGTGATTGTCCATTTCTAAGTGACATTTTTGTTGGAAAAGTGGCAAAGTTTAATCATTTAAATTTACTTCAAATCAAAGACGAAAGCACCAACTCAAACCAAAGGGTATACATTATCTGAAATATCTTTTAAATTTGTTTTGAAAATCATATTTCTTATCACATTACATTTTGTATTCTTAAACTTTATTTTACTCCCAAAGCAAACAGACAAACAAAACAACCAACCAACCAACTCTGAAAATCAGATCTTTTATTTCCTCAGTGCACACTAATGTGGGTTAAACCCTAACAGGGTGCTTTGTCCAAAGTTCATGTACCTGCAAGGCCTATGTTGTGTTTTCTTTACCTCTGTATTTCAGCACTTGTGTAGTCTTTGCCTAGGCACAGGTTTTCAACAAAATTTCTTGAACCCCTGTAGCAAGAGACTACAACCAGAAATGTCTTTTAATGTTATTGACCTCAGCAGGTTGGTGTAGAGCTGGGGAAAACCTACACAAGTCAATGAATTACCTGAGTTCAAACCCTGTGCAGCAGTTTGGACCATAAAGTATGGGCATTTGCAGATACCCACTTGGTTCAAGTGGAGGCATTAAATAGCAGCACAGTCACTGCTGTTAGCAGAGTCATACCCTGGTAACACTTTTTACTCCTCACTTAGTGGCAGCACAGTTCACCCTTTTCAACTCCTTACAGCAGGACCTTCCCCTGATCACACTGTTGGCAGTCAGGGGATGCTCCTTATTCTGCAGAGAGGATGAGGTCTCCCCTGTTTGCCTTCTGTTCAGCGTTGCTCTGTGGTGCATGCCATGACTCTAATGGAGTCACTCAAGCAAATGTTCTAGGGAAGCCCATGGATCTTTGAAGTGGAGAATTGTTGGTTTGGTTTCTTCCCCCCCTTTTCCTTTCTAGAAATAGATTTGTTCTCTGGTGGGCTGAGAACAGCCATTGACTGTGTTCCTGTGCTGTTGAAAAATTACTGTCAGAAGTGTTTGCTGACATCTAATCAAGGCAGAGATGAGGGATTTCTTAAAAACATTACTTCTGATGCATGTCAGCTTGCTTTGGTTGGTCAGTTATTGTCACCTCAGCTCTAAAGAATTTTAATTACGGTAGCTGTTATGATCACTTTCCCTTAGGGAAATATAATTTTCTTATATTTGAATTAATTTGGGCGAGTGCAGTTTACTTTCTCCTTAGAGCAACTTGTCTCATGGTTTGAAATCTGAGCTATCCAAACTTCCTAAATTTGTGAGCAGATGCTACTGGTGGGACTCCCCTGTGTGCCAGTCATTTCTCTCCCCAAAAGGATGTGTGCACACAAGCAGGCTGTGGGCATGCAGCTGTGCATGAGGAGGCTGAATCCAGCCCCAATACCTCAGTGGGCAGCTGGGCAGCTCCAGTTCAGCCAAAAAGAAAAAAGGTGTCTTACTGAGTTGTCATCATTGTTCTTAGACAAATAACAGTAACCTCGGGGCACCTGATTCATGTTAGAAGTTTTGGAGTGGAAGTTCAATGAAAAATACATAAAATGGGATCTCCTGTTTGCCTGAATTTCTACTGAAAACAGGAATTTCATCTCCAAGTTCTTCTTGACACATCTAAACTGTTTTTGAAAGTTACTCCAATCACAGATATATTTGGAATAAATCAGAATTGTGTCCCTGTGGAAGTTACATCAAGTTGTACTGGTGAAAAGATAATGTAAGGGTGCCTTGATTTAAGCATTTGGATATTTTCCTCATACTTCAAGCCATTTGGCAGTAGTGTTTACTTGGATTCAGAAAGAATGAAAACTTGCCTGATAGGGGAACGTGATTTTTCATTTTAAATGCCTTTCTCTCTTTCACAGCTGTCTCAGATCTCAGTTGCAGATAGCTGCCCTCAAAGGATGCTTTTCCAACAACTTCATATTCTTTATCTGTAGAAGTTTCAGTAGCTCTTTGGTTCTTAAGCCAATGACAATAATGGACTGATTAATTTCTTTTCTGTCATCCTCTACTTTGTGCCTTCTGTAATGTTCCTATTACCATGATCAGTATTTTTATCTCAGGGGACAGATGAATTTCTGGTATTTATGACTGTTTACTCTGCATGGCTATATTTTCAGAGCACAGAGTTGCATTACTAGTTTGTTCACCTTCTCATACCTTCAAAGCTGTAAGCCATGTTCTATCAACCATAAATGCACTTTATTCCTTGGAGTATATGCTCTGAATTTACAACAGTGTGGTAGAGAAAAGTCTTTTGAGACATTAATTTTGTAATTCAGTTTATTCTGCTTGAATTATGAGCCAAGTAATAAATCTACATTATTTATCTGCACTGGTGATTCCCAGCCAATAGTGTAGGCTATTTTTTGAGAAAGCTTTATTCAACACTGTTCCTATTACAAGATACTACAAAGTTTTTCCTTTCCCTGATTGCAGGGTTTATGCTGTTAGAGAGTTCTTGTTCAGGCTTTCAAGTGTATGTATTCCTATAGTGTCTTCAAAGCTGTCTAAGCAACTTTTCTGTATCTAAGCAATGTGTACCTTTTCAAGACAGATTGAAATATCATTGGAAGTTTGCTTTTCAAGACCTGAATCTTCTGTGGAAGTGAGGAACACCACAAATATTAGATTACCAGTGAATAGACACAAATAATAATAGATCTTAATAGAAAGACTTCAGAGAGTTTTTGCATCAGTCTCCATGAAGAAGATTAGACTTGATGAAATGGCTGGAAATTAACTAGCTAAGAGGAAGGACTTGTGTGGGAATAGGAAAGGACAGTTTAGAGGCCACTCAAGTTAGATCAGTTGTTCTTGATTAAATCCTCCACGCAAGACCTAATGAAGTGGCTGTATATCTCTGACCTCTGAGAGCTGCTGGGTAAATTATAGGCCAGTCAGATGATTAGCCATTACCAGAAAGATGCTGGTGCAACTAACAGAGTTTGGAATTTAAGATATAACAATATGATAAGCTTCAAGTCAGTATAACCTGAGAAAATCAAATACAAATAGACCTAGGAATCTAATATATGACAATATGATAAGCACCAGGTCAGTAAAACTTGAGAAGATCAAATTATGTCAGACAAGACTAACTTGCACCTATAATTAGGGAAAAAAAACCCAACAGTGACCATGAGAAGACAAGTTATATTGCTTGACTCTCATAAAATACTGATCTTGTCTAACAGGACACTCTTAGTAGCAAATGCAGTTTCTAAATCTATCATAAGGTGAGTGCAAAACTACTGGGGATAAAAAATAAATGAAGGGATTAAGAGCCCATTCTCAAAGTGAAAGAAGGAATGTTTCTTGTAAGGATTCTCCCGGCTTGGAGTGTATGGAATAGTTTTGTTAATCACCTTGGAAGGTGGAAGAGGGTATAAAGCTGTAATATCTGCAGACACTACCAACACAGAAGGGAATTGCAAGTTCTTGGGAGGAGAAATCTGAAAGACTAAAAGAAAGATTTAAGAAGACTCATGTTTGTCTTGACAAGCTGAAGAAAAGATGTGTGGGAAAAATCTCTCAGTGAGGAGAGGTGCAGAACACTATCCTGAGGAATAATTAATTGCATGCATATAAGAAAGAGAGCACTTTTGGCAAAGCAGAAGTTACACATACGCCACTGAATCACTAACTGAATGTGAGTGAAGAGTCCCACGCTGTGAAAAGTAAACCACATACTAGGGTGTATGGCAGACGTGCTGTAAGTTTTACTCCTTCTCCTTTACTCAGCATTCATAAGACCTTGTCCTGTTCCCAGTCTTAAGCAGTGCACTGTAACAGATGGGCCAACTGGAGGGAGTCCAGCAGAGAGAGTGCTGGTAATCCACAGATGTAGAAAACATCATCTTTAAGGTGAGATTGGAAGAGTTTACTGTGCTAAGCCTAAAGACAAGAATACCAATGAGGAGAGGATAACAGTGTGTTGGAGGAGAGAGATACCAGCTATGGAAGAACAGCTTAATCAGCCCAGATTTGTGACTGACTGAGCTCTGGAAGACTGCTAGCTGCGTTTATATGGACTGTTGCTATGCTTAAGGACTGTTTGCAGTTTAAAGTCTGTACCCTGTTTGAGGATTTTATTATGTTATATGTCTTTTCCTTTGTTTCACTCTGTGTCCCCGCTGGAATTTTCCATCCCTCATGGCTTGTAACCCACCCCTGATTGGTCCCTGCTTGCAGCAGGGTAGCATTTCCTCTTATGGGCTGCATTTGCCTCTGTGTTCCCAGTTTTGGAGGGTTTTGCCTTGTGTTGTAAACCCCTCCCAGGCTCTTCCCTAAAACCCTCCCTAGTTCCACCCCGTTCCAGAACCTTCCCTAGCGATCCTATATAAGCCAGGCACCATTATCAATAAAAACCCTTTTTTCTACCTCACCCTCAGAGTGTGAGCATTCCATACCTGTTTCCCCTTCAAGACCTCAACAGTGCTCTCTAGGACTGCCAGCAAAAGGAAAGAAATAATCAGTTTTCTGTGTCTACAGAAATGACAGGAAATAACAGCTTAAAATGTAGCATGGGTTATTGAGGTAAGACATTAGAGAAAAGCATGTCACTGTAATGATAGAACAAGTCTCTGTCTGGAATGATTTAGATGTAGCAGATCCTGACTTTGGACCAGTGCTGGATAAGACAGAATTCTCAGCCAGAGATGTGTTCCTTTGTGGTGAAAGTGTTACCGCAGCAAATGAGGCATGAAGCACCTCGCTGTCCCAGAAGTCACACACTTGAAATGAGGCACAAAATAAAATGTGAGCTAAAAAGTTGAAAGGCACTGGAACAGTTGATGACAAGGTTCCCTTCAAAGCCCTCTTTCTCTGGCTTTAGAGCATGTCTTTATAAAACCTATTTGGGAGCATCTTAAAGAGTACCACATAAAATGAATAAAGTATACAAAACAGTTGCGACCATAGACTATTGAGACATAGTTTGGTTTTGGCTGCAGTTTTTTTGCTAAGAAAAAGGGGAGCTGGACTAGAATATTTCTTCTTGTTTGTCTCACCTTAATTAGGCTCTTTTATATGTTATAGAAACTTTTGCTAACCAGATTCAAGTCCCAATGATTAGACTCTGACAGTTTTGATATTTTTCTTTTCAGAATATGATTACAGGCACAGTCTTCTAAGACTCGTGCTCTTCAGAAATCATAGTGTCACCTGTTATAAAACCCTCCCACTTTGCACACAACTCAATCTTGCCTGTTTGAGCCCAAGGATGAGGAATGTAAATCTCAGAATTTTGTAAGAAGGCCTAAAGTAAGAAGAATATTTTAAGGAGAATGTCAACTAATATAATATTGTTATGTTATGGCTATTGTGATAATATAAAACTTCTGTCCTTACTGCAAGTTTTGGTATTTGTCTCAGGTTTTGTTTAAAGAAAATTAATTTATTCCATCTTCTAAACACATTGATTTCTGTAGGGTTGTGCTGGAGGAGTACCTAAACTGCAGCAAGTATTTTAAGGTTGTGTATGGTGAAGAAACAGTATAACCACCTTATCCCGTTTGCTAAAACATTGCTTTATGCTAGACAGCATAGGTAAGCATAGTGACTGATGGGTGATTCTCCCTTATGAAATTAGAATGTATTTCAATAGAGTAATTCTTTGTACATACTTTTGCATAAGGGCAGAGTTGTACACACACAAGTGGGGTGTAATAAAACTGCTTATGGAAATGCATGGCCCAAAGCCAGTTCTGATAATGAGCAAGAATCAGGCCTAAGAGGAGATCACGTAACAGTGACTCAGCACATCAAATATTTTCTTTAGGTTCATGATTTTTTTCTGCTTGCACATTTCTTTCCATACCCCCATGCCACTCTTGTTCCCCAGATGTGACCTAGGTTATTTAAGGTTCATATGAAAAAACACTTGGTCCTATATTCATATAAATCAAAGTGAATAGCTTTCTAATGCTTTAAATAAGTTGCTGGTAATCTGTTTGTAGTCACTCATAATGTTTTAACATGGATCTGCAACTGTTCAGCTTGTTGCTACATCTGTTTCAGCAACTCAGGGAGAACATATTCTTGTGTTGTATGTGAAAGCCATTTCCTATAAACAGAATGAGCCGTGAGCTCTCTATTAAGGACATTCATTTGGAGAAGGAAGGAGAAAAGACATAATGGCTATTAGGTTGTTTCATGGTGTATTCATGAGGAGTCCCTGTTTTCCAAGGTTGTAACTCAGAGCAGCATTCACACAGCCTAGGACAACTCACTTAGATTTTACTCAATAGACTGCTCTGTTTCTCCCAGTTAAGATCAAATTTTTCCCCCCACAGCCTCCAAGGGCAGCATCTATACAATTAAGGTAGCTTTATCAGGAAATCACTGGTCCTAGGCTGTTTTGCCTTCCCAATGTGTTCTCCTAAACACAATGTTCCATGTTGTCTCTGAAACCTGTAAACTGTAACTCCACTATAGACTTACTTGCTGCTTAGAAATTGAATTTTTCAGACCATTCCCACTGTGGTGTAGATGCTACTTTCATTAAGCCAGCAGGCTGAATGAACAAGTAAAATGGGCTTGTGCTTATACAAACAGTATGGAACCAGCTTTAATTGAAAAAGCTGTTACTATCAGAGCAGTTTATATTATACTTCTGTATGCAGAAAGATCTCTTTTTCATTTTCTCTAGAAACATGAAAAACATCTGTCCAGCAGGCAAGTGATTATTAACTCAGTTTTAAAGAACTTCCTTAATAAATAATGTATTTACGGTTGGCAAATATAAAGTCCTAAATCTTTTTTATTCCATACTGTCTTTGAATGCTGTAGAGTGGAGCGGTAGCATGAGCAGTAGCCTAAAGAGTCCAGCTTCTGACTGTTTCTGTGTGCTGTTTTGCCATTGGCACCAACATATTGCATCCATTTTGAAACAGTAGGATTCATTCTCCCAAAAATTAGATGTTGGTGCCAATCCTGTGTATGCAAACTGAGGAAGGAGAGGTAGCTGCTGTCAGTGCTGGCATGAGATCATCTCCTTGTGTACTCTCTGACCAACTAGACCCAGAGACTGTGCTAGGATACCTGAATTTTGTAATGCTGGTAAAAAATCTGAGATGATTTAACAGGAACTGAATGTAAGTTCAAGTTGAAGTAACTTATGTAAGAAGAATAATACTCGCAGGCACAATTCTATAATATCATCTGCTTTCTTGGAGAACTCTATTTATTTTGTGCTCAGCCCATTTCCCACTTTTTTTATACCAATGATATAATGCAGACTCCCATAGCTTAATAGTTTTCCCTTTACAGCCATCTCAGGACACGGATGATTTTGAACATCTCTGGAATTTTAGCACACAAGTTGGCTGGATTTGTTACAACGTTCAGCAGTAAAATAGCTAACAATGCCCCCATTGAAATGGAGGTAGTTAGGTTTCAGACTTAACATTCTTTTGGAAAGTAAGGGAAAACCCATATGCTCAGAGCTGTAATTTCAGGTGTTTATCTTTGCAATGCCCCACATTTCACTCTCATGTTTTCACAGTC
The DNA here is from genome assembly GCA_013400415.1 of Scytalopus superciliaris. NCBI lineage: Eukaryota > Metazoa > Chordata > Aves > Passeriformes > Rhinocryptidae > Scytalopus > Scytalopus superciliaris. The sequence goes on from VXBX01005861.1 coordinate 19,800, forward strand.
ATGGTGATTACTGGTTTCATAATAATACAAAAGTAAGCTGAAGCTCCTCTATAGCAATGTATAGCAGAGCATGGCTAATTTTGTGGATGGGGCTCTGCAAAGCACAGCTCAGGCTGGGAACAGATGTGCTTTTCTCAGCCCAGCTCTGCTTATGAGAAGATTACTGTGCATCAGTGCTGACTGGCTCTTATTTTCCAGCAGAACTAATTCTCTGAGTACTTCATCACCCATTTTAGTTGCACAAAGTCATATTAGCTTAAGTAAATGGGAATAGGTCATGGTTAAACCTTTAAAATTATTATTATTATTATTAGTAGTAGTAGTAGTATTAAAATATCTTAAACAATCACAAGAACTGATTTATGGATTTTTGCTTGCAGAGCAGCTGTGGAAGAGAGGTGGAAGGCAGCCATGGACATCCCTGTGTCCAGGTTATGCATCTGCATAAACCTTTTGAACAACTTTGCACATGACAGTGGGAGAGCATCCTATCTGACTGAATGAGTGACACTCTGCAGCAGGAACAAGAAGTGAAGTTTCAGTAAAATGTTGCCCCTTCTTGAAGCCTCGGGATAGATGAAGAACACCTACCTTTCCAGTCACAGACATGTTGTGCATGAGAAGTGAACTATTTCATTCATTCGAATGCCAAATGTTGAGATTATAATTAATAAACTTAGGATAGTGAAAATCTTTAAATGAAAAGAACTAGAAATGATAAATTAAGTGATAAAAAAATTAATACAGTAAGTGGAACTGCACTAACTGCGAGCAAAACAGACTGTTATTGAAGCCAAAAAATCCACACTATTTACACAGAGCTTTATTAGAGTAAGAATCCTAATAGCACTGGTAGAGTATCTTCAACAGTTTCCTGTAGTATAAATATGCAGGAAAGTTTGGTTGTATACAGTAGAGATACCTTTGGTAAATGTGATGGAGTGAAACGGTGTGGCTAGAAAAACAGTCCACACCATAAATTTTTGAAATAGAGATGACAGCTGAATACTGTGTTTAGAACACCATACTTCCCAACACTTGAGAAACAGACCAACAGCACATGATCTACTTCACAGGCAGTTTTGGTAATATGACAAAGCAAAGTAATTCCAGAGTAGAGATTTTCAGTGAGTAGTAAATCTGCTGAAAAATGTTATTTGTGAGAGACTGAAATATTCAGCTAACCAGATAGATTTCACTTTCAGCCTTTAGCTAAAAGGAATGTAGAAAATTAAACACAGTGAAATGCTTCACCCTAATATTTTGAAATAGAATATCTCCTTGAGGAAAGGACAAAAACTTTTTTTCTATGTTTTTTAAAAGGATTGTGTGACAAGAAATATGGAATTTTAGCTATAAATATGAAGCTCAGGTTCATTGTACAACCATGGCACAGCCTCTGTGCAAATCCAATGAACTCTAGACATGAGTTCCCTGGGTGTCCCAGGAACTCCTTCCTCATCTAGCTGCACGGATTAAGTGGACTGATCTGAATCAGTGGAGAGACTTAAGACAAGGTGAACTTAACCCCTAGCCTGCTTCACCACAAGTCATCTGATTATCTAGCACAGGAACTCTCCAGGTGGGAATTTCAACCTGACTTGAAGCTTTTCCTGGCAGCTTCAACTGTGCCTGGACCAATCCCTATGCTCAAATGTGTTGATTATCATCAAGAGTAGAGAATCTGGTCCTCCCTGAAGCTTCCTGAGGTGATTCCTGCTGCAGAATTGATCAAATTGGACATCAGTAAGACATTTCAAATTGTCAGGACAAACTCCTTTGGTGCGTGCTGAAATGGTTGGGTGGGAAAGTGTTTTGTGTATGGTAAGGATAGATAAGAGATTCTTTCTATGTAGTAGAACCACAGGTGGGGTGAGTGTAAGAACTGAGGATAAGAACAGAGGTTTGGAGAATTTCACTCTGAACAGCTAAAGGGGTCACATTGCAAGGACCCTCAAAAGTTCCTCATCACCATCTAGGCATTTACCAACCATACCATTGGAGATGTCTGGTTCCCCCTGTGAACATTACCTTGTATAAAGATCTCAATGGTTTCATATTCTTCTAAAGATGCTGTCTGTTTAGTGTCCAAAAATTCCTTATTTACTAGTCAATAAAATAGATAGGAAAAACAAAATTGAGAAGCTAAATAACTGTAATGAAGTATCTGGGTGTTAGTCAAATTAATTTTCATCCATTTTGTTAATTTCCCCCTCTTTCAAAAACAAACAAACAAACAATTGCAGAACCACAAATAAAATGAAACCCCAATCATGCAGGAATTTCTAAATTAGGTTCTAATTCCCCATCTCCTATTTGGATTTATGCATTTTGTGCTCTCAATGGATTAACATCACTCTGGTGCCCCAGACTTTCAGATTTTTCTGTTAAGTAGCTGAGCTTAAATAATAAAATTTACATGCGTAACTGGACATGTTATCATAGATTCTGTGTTTTTTTGTCCAGTGTCATTCTGCTCACTAAGGGGTAAATAGCTATAGCCACATTTCTCTTTTTAGAAGGTCATGAGGAGGTCAAGGGCTTCTTCTAGGAAGCCATATATTCACAAGCCAGGTATTCATAAACATCACTCTCTTCCACCTCTTTTGCCTCACCATAACCCATCCTAATCATGGTAATTGCAGCACTTGAGGAAATATCCCACAGATGTGACCCATTCTACTGTGAGTTTGTTCTACTCATCCAGCATATTATATTTAATAAAGTTGTATAATGTAATTTACCCAGCTGCTGATTATATTTGGTTATACTGAGCACTGGAGAGGAAGAATCTGTTACATGGGATACAGCAGAGGAAATGTGAGAGGGAGGCAGCTGAAATTTGCATGTACCTTACAAAAACTGGACAGGCTCAACCTAACTTCTCTGGGCTCCAACACCTTGAATTCTGAAGGGTACGAATGCCAGGCAAGGTGACCACTGCTTTGTACTGATTACAAACAAAATTCTGTCTTCCTGCAGGACTTTGTTGACAAGCTCTTTTTTCCAGCATCACTTATTTAGGGAGACAGGAACTGAGAGCAGGATACTGGACAAATGGGACCTTTAGTTGACCTAGCAGAGTTACTCCTAGGGGTTCAAGAATTGTTAGAAAAAGCACATTGTCAAATCCAGCAAACCTTTTCAGTCCCACAGAGTCATAACACAGATAAAAGCCACATGGACTTTTCAGCTCATGGTGATCTGGAAAGACCTCAGGTACTTCTATATATATAATATTCTGGATTTAGATTCAGCTTAAATTGCTTATAATGCGTGTAGGTGTAGGAGAGGAAGACTTTAATAAGACAAGAAATACAAAGAGAAGCCTCTTCATCCTTTTGAATATGTCTCCAAACTAACAATGTACTGGTGCAGCAACAGAACCCCAGCTTTTATGCCATCATTCACTCTGCTCTTACCCTAAAATAACTTAGGCAAAAACCAAAGTCAGATCACATGTAAGTGTTTTCCTCTTCCTACTTGCTTTGTTTTAGTTTGGTTCTTACTCAGAAAGTTACCAAGAAGAAACTGAGAGAACAACTTGTGGTTTACACTGGGTAATTACAGCTGCTGCCCCACTGTTCTCTCCACATAGCATTCCTCATGCCCCATGTCACACTATTTCTTTCTTGTTTGCATTTCCTACCCCAGACCTAGCTGAATATGAACAAGTGATGTCATCTGTACATAGCTTTTTATTTACATTTATACCCTTTAAAGCCAATGAAAAGTTTGAACAATACTGAGTAGTTTGTCATGTGTCCTGGGATCTTTGGATGAAAAGCTTTCTATATGCCTTATTGTTATTAGTTTTTCCCGCATCATTTGTCAAGATAAATACATAGTGTTGTTTAGCACAACGTACTGGAAACTTCTGACTTGCAAATTAATCTGAAATGTAGAACCATATAAAAACATTTTATGCATCTAACACTGATGATTTAATTTTTGCTCTTGAGAAACAGTCGAAAAGGAAAGTTAGCAATACATATACACAAGTTGAAAGAACACATGTAATGAATTAAAAATTATTGCCTTCAGTTAGACACCAATTGTCACTATGGAGCAATGACTATGATGGGAATTAAATTAGATTAACATAGCTGACACAAAAGGCTTCTATTATCCTGATAAAAATAAAAGCACAGGACCTTTCAGAATTCAAAGGCAGATTCAGCCATAAAAAAATATTGTAGAAATCTAATTCTAGTACTTTTTGTGGAGCTGAGCATGTAATGTCTGCTCACATGTAAAGATACCCTCGAGGAGGAAAAGCGGGAGGATGTGCTTTATGTTTATGCTTTGGGTTGTCTCTGGAAGGAAACTGAAGAAGTTATGAGGTTGATTAAACTGAAGTTGTGGTTGAGAATTATGCACAGATCAGAAATGAAGGTTGACTCTTCAAGGTCTTTCTGGTAGCACAGATGATATTTTAAATAACTTTTATATATTCCACTTTACTCAGAAGTGCCACACAGTAATATGTTACACTCTCTCATGTCATGTTAAGACATTTTCAGGAGGTCCACATGAGATAATGTGGAAAGAAATCTGGGACATTATTGTGAGGAATAACCCTTTTGGCTGTGTGAAATAAAGTGGTTTAGCTTTCTGGGAATTTCTGTCAAGTGTTTGCTGTATTTTTGACTCTGTGCCTGTGAACAAAGTTTGAATAAGCTGGAAACAATGCTTTTTCCCTTAAGTCCTTCTCCTTTTAACGGTCTCAGTGCTTCTCTGTGGTTTTGTTAGCGTTGGCTCCTGACAAGATGAGCCCCTTGGTCAGCTCCAGTCTAGTGCAAACAGATCCTGGACTGCAACTATTGCTAGAGGAGAAGAAAGAACAACAAAAAAAAGGAAAAGAAAAAAATAAAAAAGAACAAAAGGTTTGCCCTTTTGACATTGGCAGTCACTGACACTGACTATGGCCAGGTGGCCGGTCTCTTCATGGCTTGTTCTATGCATTGAATGAGGAGCATCTGCTGTCACTGTACATGGGTATTTGTTCTGAATATACATCCCAACACAAAGCAGAAACAATTCCTCAGGGAGACCCTCAGAGCTACACCTAGTAAGCTGAGGGGCTGCCTGTTTGTGCTCGCTTAGCATTTTCTGGTCAACCTATTTGAGAAGATTCATAGAGCATCTGTCGAGTCTTTGCTGGACTGTGCAAGTCTGGGAACACTTATCGTCAGTCCTCATGGCTGAACATTCTCATTAGCACAGCAAACCCACACAAATGCTGGACCTGACCTCAGGGTTCACTGTTTAATTTCTGCTTTTTCCTCTCTCTCTCTCTTAGTGGTTTAATTTCTCATAAATGTTCTGACTGCTGGGGTCAGTAGCTAGTCTTATAATTATGCAGACTCTGTTTCTCGTTTTAAACAATTGCTAGCCCTTAAGGAGCCAGATTTGTCAATATAAATCATTGGAGTTAAAAGTTCATGAAATGGTGAGAAGATCTTTAGTGTGTGTGTTTCTAAGCAAAGGATTTTGCTGCCAAAGTGGAACATGTAAGAGAATGTGAAGACATGCCTGTGCTGTTGGCAAATCTCCTTCCAAGTTAACAGCAAACCTGGCAAAACCCATTCCCTAAGTTAGAGACTTGCTAGTTAACCTCAACAAGGTAGCCCAGATCTGAGAATCCATGTCACTGATTCTATTCTTGTGCTCCCATAACTTTAGTGTTACCAGGACGCAATTCTTGTTTGGCCCTCTACACATCCATGGAATGGGGAGTAAATTTTGCAAGGCACTACTCTGAATTAGCTTTAATTATTTGAAACCACTTTATATTGTAACTTAACTGTCTAGGCCACTGCCACTCATCTTAAGTAGGTGCCTCAAGCCAGAAAGATAACCTCAAGTTTGCCTTCAATGAGCATACAGACAACTTGGATACCTAGTTTTAAGCAGGTCCCTTACTTTCAGATGACTAAAATTAAGATATATATTTCACACAGCAATAGTTTCCCATAATTGTCCATTCAGCCTCCTTCATTGTTGACCAGATGATGGTAGGATGTTTATTCCTATATTCTCTGGTTTTTTTTGGAGTGCTAACGAGGAGGGGGTAATACGATTCAATGGAAGTGGTAGCATTTGAATACAGTGGTTGCTGGAGTGAGATAAGGAAACTCACTTTTCATAGCCAGCTAGATACATCAGCTGGTAGGAATAGAAGCAATTTATATTCCTTAGATAAAAAAAAATATTCTGCTAAAAACACTTCTGAAAGATATTTATATGAAACTTCTCCCTGACAGAATCCTAGTCAAAAGTCTATTCATCTTTCCCTAAGAGAGGTATCTAAGATAGGGCAGATGAATCACCTTCTGGAGGTGCCTGTCTCTGAAGACTTCTATTCAGACATTTTTCTTTGTCTGTGTTGGGTGAGGTAAAGCACTGGCAACTGCAGCTTTTAACCCCTGTAATGAAAGTGGCTGGTGACATACTAGAAAGAAGAGAGAAAGTAAAAGAACCTTTGTTGCAGGACATGAAAATGCCAGAATAAACTTAGAAATAATTAAAAATTAAATGCTACCACCTGGGAAATTATTCAAGAAGAGGTCATAGGTTTTCAGCTTCCTGAAGAGATAAAGCTCACTATTCTGGGAAATCCAACATTAGTAGGAGATTTAAATGCCAGCAGAAAGGTGTCCTTGAAGAAATCCAGAAAAAAAATCTAGAAATGAAACACTTTGGATCAGACTCTCATTTACACTAAAAATATTTTTATCACATTTACAGTGTAGACTGGCTTTGAAGTTGGTGTAATTCCATCTAGTTCTCACTAGTTATTAAAATGGTGTCAATTTTTTGAGACTGGACTTTTCTATTTCCCAGATAAGAGGCTGGCTTGAAACTATGAATGAGGAAGTAGCTAGGGAATCTCAAGACCCAAATGAGTTCAGTAAAAAAGAGATTCAGCAAATTACAGTTGTCTTTTTTTATTACCTGCAAACAAAAGATTTATCAAACTACAACATACTATAGTCTGTTTAACCAAAACTGTCATCATGTAAACATTCCTCATAAAGAAACAAATGATTTCATGTTCCAAATATTTTCATAATTATCTTTAAATAATCTAACATTCAACAATATCCAGGATAATGCTTCAGTTCTTTGCATTTCTAGCCCTTGCAGCCTCAGAGACCATAAAGAAATAAGGGGACACAGGATAAGAAAAGAACACGGTTCAGCACTGATTTATTGCCTCCTATTTTTAACCCATTTTCCTAAGAAATCAATGCTTATGTGTTCATTGTATGTGTGCAGGTATTAAATTCAGCTTACTGGACAATTTCAACTACACCTGTGTGGAAAGAAATCTCAAAGATAGTAAAGTTGAGAGCAATTTCATGTAACTTTGGATGGCTGAGAGTGTGGATGTGTCCATTTGAACTCAATACCCCAGGCTCCCTTCAGAGGCAGTGGAAGGAAATTGTCACTGTACGTGGTGATTTATGTAATTTATTTTAGAGACTTATTGTAAGATGAGACAAATTTTGCTATATAAATGTCTATTTTCACTAGCTGTATAGAGAAATGAGCTAGAGGACAAGTGTGGACATCTAGACTGGACTTCACCTTAACTTTCTGAAAATTCCATGTCAGTAAGAAAGTGGAGTCCCTTCTGGAACAGGGGATGAATATTGCCTCATCTCTTACCAGGCAGGAATGCAGACAGGTGGGAACCATTATGATGTTCCACTTTCACAAAACCTTTAATCAAAGCACTTTAATCATAGAGATAAGCAATTTTAACAATTTCACAACTTCCCTGTGATGTGGAAGAGGTGATGTAGTCCAAGAGAAATGTTGGAGTGGTTAATGTAGTGGTTCCAACTGCTATGCAACATCCTGGAACAGGGTAGCAGGTCCTCGTCAGATCCCTCTCTCCTCCTGGTGCTGGAAAAATAGTCTCAGATCCCTGCTCCAGGGTCATGGGGCCATTCATAGTCTCTCTGGTTCCTAGGTCAAATATTCCTGATTAGGATGGAGAATACCTTTCTGTGGACATCCACTGATGTTTTGTGATTTGCTACCAGACAGTGGGTGATTTCACTGTTGTTAGTGCTCATAGCCTGATTATTCTGAACATGGCTGCCCTTCTTCACTATCCACAGGTTTCTTGCAAGGCTTGGCTGTTTCCTTGAGTGCACTAAAGCTATTCAAACTTCATTCTGCTCTTCCCCCTAAGAGATTAGTATTATTTCACCTACTTCTACTTAAACAAAAGTTCAGTAAGAAATAGGTTAAATTTTATCCATTCCTACTAAAACACAAATTTGGTTAAAGTGCTGTCTTAATAGTTCTGCTAACTAGGTTTAAGTAATGTTAATTGCTACATGATGGCACACAGATTCTTTTTCTCCCACTCCTATACTCATCTGACCACCTTGCTGTCTTGCAGCCATGCTTGCTTCTCATCAGGTTTCATTACCCCAGGTGGTCAGTGGACTATTTGTCCAAATAGGTCAGCTTTATAAGTAAAGTCTAACAGTTTTTTGCAGAAGATTGGAGGGAAGAGAAACAGAGTTGTCCCCTTTATAAACATTTCTTGCAGCCTTTTATACAAAAGAGCTGGCAATGTGACTCTGCAGGAAGGTAGAGTTGGTAATGCTTTTAAACAGTCTTCAATCATACCTGAAATATCTTTTCTCAAAGGCACTTGACTAAACCTCATGACATTTTGACTCAAAGTCTTACATTATGTGGTAGTAATAAGGCTGCATTGGAGCTCAGTTAAACTCTGTCTCACTGAAATCTAACAATGCAATAGCTCTCAGGAAGATATTTATGAGAGGAGTTTTCATTGGAATTGCCCCCAGAATACAACCTTTTCCTAAAAAGCTATTTAACATCATTTATTCATTATCTAGACTATGACATGAAATGTGTGATAGATTGGTAGAATAACAAGATAACAGAGAAGAAACCTTAGGTGTTTCTAATGCAAAACTAAATGGCTGTCTGAAAAATATGTTTTGCTCAGGCAGTTTGAAGAAGTTTTTTGGCCTGGGTGAGTGACAGCTGGGAGAAGGATTTGCATTCCCTGATCATGCTTTTATTCTAGGCCTGTGTAGAATTATATTAAGCCAATGATTACAATCAAAGCTAATGGCTTTTGGACTTTATGTGATTATCTGTAAGAGTCAAGGAGGAATTTTTCCCCTGCTGCCAAGTTTTCAGGCTTTTTTTCTTTCTTTTTTTTCCCCCTCAGAAGTAACAGAAATAAGCAGCAGCTGAGTATTGGATAGGTCTCTGATTTGGTACAGAGAATTCTCACAGGTGTCTGAGTGGTTTATTTTCTCACACACTTAGAGTCATATTTGTTTTGAGATATGTAGTTGAAAAAAAAATTGTCCTAGATTATTCTGAAAGGGCCTTTTGCTTTTCTTTCTTCTTCACCTGAAGATACATCCCTTTAGCTGACACACAGCTTTTGTCTTTCATGTGGATCTTGACCACCTTGATCCCTGTATTGTCATAACTCTCAGTTTTTTGATGACTGAAACATTCATTACAATTAAATGTGCAGCCTATTGAGATGAAATGTAATTTTTTTTTGAGAGACCTAAAGTCAGACTGGGTGACCTGACAGTTCCCTTTGGTTTTGTTTTCTATGAAGCTATAGACTAGTTAGAATATCTGAATATTGTGAGTGGATAAATTTAATCAATGCTCAAATTTAGTGGGGAACAGTGGTTAATCAGATCTACTGATCTGCAAGAAAGCAATCCAAATACTTCAAAATCTTGCTATTAAACCAGACAGGGACTGAATTATACCAAATGCTTTAAATGAAGATATTTCTTTTTACTCAGTTAATTTTGGACCAGCTCCCAGGTCTTAAAACCCCACAGTGCTATGGCATTAACACAGTCTTTCAAATAGGTAAAGTTTTTTAATGATGCAATTTTTGTTTCACATTGCAGTTTCTGCTAGAAAACTAGCCTGGAAGAGAAAAACAATTAGAAAAACTTCCTACCTGATGTCACCTCAATGTCTTGTTTATTTCTACTGAGTCAAAAATCCAACAATTTTGTGTTCTCAATAGTGTAGTAGGTTCCTGTATTTGGTGTTCCATTTAATTTAAGATATACTAAATTCATTCAATTAAAAAAAAAATATTTAAACTACACATATTCAAAACATTACTGGAGTACTTTTCCAAATGAATAAATTGTATCTTCTTCCTTATTGAACTTCAAATCTGAATTTATCTGTTTTGCAGTTTCCTGCTCTTTGTTTCAGTGACCCTCTTTCACCTATCGTACTTACCATAATTATTTGACTTATCTGCCAGTGAGAACTCATCTTCTTTTTCTCAACTGTAATTACTTCATTGAGCATTAAAGTGAAAAGGCCATTTTCCTCTTGTTGTTCATCTTTTCCAGATGTCAAGTTATTTACAAAACCTTTGAATTATTAATGTTGTGATGAAAATTTTGGTAAATTATATGTGAGAGAATTAGGTCCACTATAATCCTGAATTCTCATTTGTCCTGAAACATTTTTTCCCTTCTCAGTTTTCTAAGCTTTGCAAGAGTGGTTTATTACGGTTTCAAAGTGTTCTGCCTATGACATTCTGCTTAATGATAGCAGGAGATGTGACCTAGCCAATGGTACATTTTTCTGACAAGCTACTAGAATTTCAGGTGTGTTGATCTCTTTCTTCTTTAAAGACAAGAAACTAAATTAATACGAATGTGGCTGCAAATTCTACCACTCTTAACAGGGCTTAAATCTTTGATTCCTTCCAATAATAAACAAAAAATGGTTTCTTTGAAGATACTTCTCTGAAAAGTGCCTGAAATTTACTCAAGTGTATCAGATTTATAAATTTACCTTTACTCAGCGATATAAAGGCTTGCATTTTGGTCTCATATCTGTTAATTTTGGATTCTCATTGCTGTCAGTCACAAAGATAGAAAGTTGTTGGAAAATCAGATATATGTTATTTTAGACACTGTTATTTTAGGCACTTAATTTTAAGCATGTTTTAGACATGTCTGCTTTATCTCTCTGACTGCTAAGGAAGAGCACCTGATACCTCAGGTATGAATCAGATCTCAGATGAGACAAACTGTTTTCTGGAGAAGTTGCTTTATGTTGACCTTAAAAGCAGACTACAGCAAGAAATATCCCACCTCCCCAACTCTGCTGTGAGCTTCCATCTAGGTAGGATGTACAACATAGTAAAATTCCTTACCTAGCCTCTTATTTACTCTTTATTTGGGATTATGGGAAAGATCATAGGAATTTTCCCTGGAAAACTTCATCTGCTAATATCCAGTCATGTCCAGAGCACTGAAGAAGATCCAAAACTACAACTTTCACCAAAAAAAAANCATGGTTCTCTGGTAATTTCAGTCATTATCACAGTGCCACAAGAGATTCTTAATAGAGTCTTTACATGTAAGTTGAGCCTTAAATTATGGATCTTAGATTGCTAAAACAAACCTAGTATACTGCAAGAATTAAATACACTCACTGAATTTTGTGAATTCAAACACTATAATACTGTGTTTGTGCATGAGATACAACATATTGGTTCTTGACATTTCTTTGATGACCATAGAGGTACTCACCACTGTCAGAGTTTGTAACCTGGCCATGGATGTCTCTCAGCTACAACTCTAGAAAAATGTAATTAATTGCAATGATTGGCATGAGTGCCATTGTTTTCTTCTACAATAGAACCATAGAATAATGGAATACTTTTGACATTATCAGATTCAAATCATTGTGTCCAAATATCTTGGTAGTCCAGGAGCAGTGCTGCAATTTACAGAGCCTTGGAAGTATCTTACAGCAGTTCCTGCTTCCATTCTTCATTTCTACAGGGGTGGGAAAGCACAGTCCCTTAAAAGTGCACAGTCCCTTAAAAGTGCACAGTCCCTCATGACAAGGACACTTTCTTTCTGTATGATGCTATAGAGTTTATTTATTATGTTCCATAATGAACTGTGTTTAGCAATTTTAGTTAACAGCATAGAACCAGTTAAAATAAGCAAAGAGAAAGATTTTGAAAGCTCTAAATAAATCTCTGAAGAGTCTGAACATAAGGATGGAACTTATTCAATAGACAGTCTTTACCAAACTTCACTGGAATTACTAATACTCTAGGGTCTGAGTTCTCATACTGCATCTCATGATGAAAGGTCAGACTCAAAGTATACCCCACCATCACACACATGCGAATTATAATGCAGCACCTGCCCCATTGTTGCCCGATCCTCAGAGGAATGTGCTAAGCTGTTGCCACTTTTTAAAATTTTCATGGTTTTCATTCCATCTGTCCCCCTGCTGTTTTTTCACTGCGGTATCTACTCTGCAACATTCCTTGGAGCAATGTTGCTCTGATGTTCCAATGTTCCATCACAGTCACCAGCACACATTAGGATGTGTCGAACCAGCAAAAAAACCATCAGGCAGCACAGATGCTGAATTTTCCTGATATGCCTGGAATGTTACACAGCAACAAGAGACTTGGAAAGTTGCTTTCATAAATCGGCTTTTGTAACTAAAGCACATGGCTTTGGTATTTTTTTCCTGATTCTTTACTTAGCAGCTTGCTGTGCTATGCAATCACTTGCTCCAAGGAAATCAATTAGTGCAATCAGCCTGGACTTTCTTTGTTCTGAAGATGGATATTTTTTTTTAAAAAAATGAGGAATTAAACATATGGAAAGGGTGCCCTGTTCTGTATGAGAACTATGGTGAATCAAATCATGGAATGTTTTTTCATTGTAATTTAAACCTAAAATTCTGAAACAAACTGTAATCATAATTTTTACATCTTTTGAACCAAGAAAGTACCCAACCATGGGCATATGGAAAAGTGACTGATACAATAGATAAAGGTGTTTGTTTTTTTTTTTTGCAAAGGTCCGTAGTATTTTCAAGTTCATAAAGAAAGGTTAGACAGTTTTTCCTGACTGAGACAACAAGGTCTTCTAAAAGTGTCCTTGCTGTTGCATAAAATGCGTAGCCATGGTTAACAGAATATGAAGTTCTACACTGGCATTTTTCCCTACTCAACTACTTATTAATACATCTCTAACACAGAATTTGAAAATCCAGTTCGAAGATCTTAAAAAAAAATTATTAGGATATATTGCTATTTTTCAATGACTTTTTGTGTTAAATTAACATAATTTAATCTTGGAAGCACTGTACTCAAGTGAAAAGGTTTAACCTCTATGTAGTACTGGTTTCATACCTTGTAATAAAAGTTTAAGAGGAAATAGTTAGTTTTTATGCCAGAAGTAGAAAATTGGCTGGTCTATGGTATGGGCTTGGAATTGGCACTTGAGATGTTTAATCTACAGCTCATGTCTTGTTTAATTTATACATTAGCACAATGTTTGAGTGCCTTGCCACTGCCAAGGGTTGGTAACTTTATACCTTTATTCAGAAAGGGGAAAAAAAAGGAACATTCTCACAGTCACAGACAGATTGCTTTCATCAGGTTTAATTAGTTTCCTTAGCACTTGTAAAGAGAATTGTGGCTGGTGTTTAACTGGTTGGGTAACTTTCACCAGAGTGAGAGAGGACTGTAAACAGAGAAGGTGCAGCATCTGCTTGAAATGGAAATATGTAATTCTCTTGTGATAACAAAATAAAGCTCAATATGTTATTAATTTTTGAAAAAAAGCAGAGTATCCTCTTCTGGATTACTTATGCCATCTGCTTGGGAGTCTCTGTGATGCTTTCAGGGTGTATTCTGAGGAAGAGACTGAAAAGGTTAAGCGGTCACATGTTTGCAGGGAGAGTTATGGTACAAAAATAATTTGTACCTTTTGAACATACAAGTTTTTATGACATATATCCATGTCTGTTTTTGTTATGGAGTAATGGGATATTTCCATAATCTCCTGAAATACCTGTGGCTGAAGCCCATTTTATATAAATGGAGTGTGAGTATTTACATGGACATACATATACAGACATAGGTAAAAGTCTTTGGATTAGTATTGCAAATAATAAAATTAATTTAAATGTGAAAATCATATAATATTGAAATCAAAATTACTCTTCTTTATATTTCTTTACATAGTTCTAAAGAGTGAAAGCTTCTCTTCTTATTTTTCCCAATGGGGATGGAGTGAAAATTCTTTTGAGCCATCAGTGAGAAGAGCGAGCTTTCCCAGGCATTTCAGATCCTTTTCTTACCTCTCCTTGGCTGAATCTGGGCTACAAAACATAACAGGCCATTAAGACATGAGAACTGCCAGTCAGCATGTCCTTACCACATCTTCCTTGGAGTGCAAGGGAACACTGGGTGCAAAGTTCTATTTTAAATCAGGTTACCTGGATTGGCTCTGAAACTTTTGAGTCTAGAAGCTATTAACCTCATCTGGACATTGCCTCAGCTGCAGCTACTAATTCTGTTCCAGTCAGAAGTACCTTAAGCTTGTTACGACCTAATGTTTTCTGAAATGTTGAAATTAGCCTGATGATTGGCAGAAAGGCCTCATAACAGAAAAAAAAAGTAGTTGCAGCTGGTCTGGAGAACATATTATGACTCTATCCATGTAAATTGTTCCTTTATGTCAATATTACAGCATTTTGGTGGAGACCTCTGTGAAATCTTTCACTGCTGCTGCCTAATTTTTGGGGGTTTATTATGTTTTATTATTTTTTTTACATGCATGAAGATAGTGTTGCTCAAAGGCAGACAATTTGGCATCATTCTGTAAACAAGCATTACAAACACAGAGAAAAGCGATAGGTCATTTTATACCAAATTTAGCTGCTCATTTAGGGAGATAAAAATATTAAATAAATGCTTATCCATTAAATCCTACTCTGTTGCCTCAATCATTTGGGAGAAAAAAGTACAAGAAAGCCATTGACTTTGCTGTTTCCTTTGGGAGAAACACAGATGTGGAAGAAAAATTTTTAACACCTAAGTGAGGCAGCTTATGAACTGTGTCTAAGTTCGTTCAATGCCCTCCAAAATACAGAGTACATTTCCATCCCATTCACATAATAACTCAGGCTCTGATTCAACATAGCTTTTAAAAATGCAAGTAGTTCCTCATCTGTTTAAAATTATAGTTGTGCTATGCACTATATTTCTCTGGGGTCTTATTTCAGATTTTTCTTGTCTCGTAATTCTTATATATACATTTAGACAAACTACCAGCTTTATTTCAGCACATTACAACTTTCTGAGTGGAAGTTCTGGTTTTGAAAGATGTGACGGCAAAAGGCAATGACAGCATAAGATTTTTCTCACCTTGCTCTACCAGCTGGATTTGCGTCTGTTTTGGAAGGGCTGCCATTCATTGCAAGAGATTAATGTGGTCTGATACAGTCTCATGGCTTGTTGAATTCTGCCCTGTTTACTGAGGTAGTGGATAATGTTAGCAAACAATGACTGTTTTTTCATGGTGATTTGGAGAGCTGTGTGTTTCCACTAGTGAAAGAAAAAACTGAAATTCTGTAGGGTGTCAAAAAAAAGCCAACTTTGTGCCTGTTCTTGCACGTGACTTAACTTCTGAGTCTTCGGTAGTCTCAAAGATGTTAAAATATATGCGCAGTTTTGTTGTAGATATTGTGATTGATGTAAATCATTATAGAGAAAGATTGTAAATCTGAAATATTTCCAGCTTGTTGATGCAATTTCCTGCTCACCTTCAACCACAGTTGACCACAATCAAATATAAGAAAAACCAATTCTGCATAAAAAATAGGATCTTTACATTTTTTAGAACAAAACAAAGGTAGTCAGCCCTCACCTTTGCCAGGTACAGGCTGGACAATCATTACCTTCCTTTAGAGCGGTGCCCTTCCCAGAAGTCTGAGAGCCACGTAATATGCAAAGCACCCAGTCAAACTCATGGCCATCTTTGTCATTTCAGTACTAATGCAGACTAAGAATTCAGATTTCAAACTCTCCCCTTTATAAAACCAAACTATCAGCGCCTTATCCAACCTTAGAAGAAAACACCAAGACCTTGGTAGAACACTGCAGTTTGTATTTCCTGCAGTCAGGGTTGAGGAAGGACATTTCACAGGGCTGACATTATGGAAATCATCGAGGCCGTTGGAATGTGTGTGGAGGCAAAAGCATCTGACTTTCATACAAACCCAAGCAATCAGGCAGCACTGAACTATTTTTGTGGAAATAGAATATTATCCATTTATGAATTCCAGATGGGAAGGGACAGCTGTCGTGCTGATGACATCATTCCCCTTGACATTGGAGGATGGAAAAGAAAAACTGAGTCACATGTAAAGTATGTCAGCAGCAATGACAGAATGGGGCAAAAGAACGTAGGGATTTTGGGCAAAATTACTGGCAAAATGACTAAGACAAATAAGGTCAAGTACACACTAAAATGAAGTAGTAGCCAGAGGAAAGTAGCTTAGAAGTTAGTCTGCAAAATATTGTCTGTCATGTTTTGTGTGCTAAATAGAAACAAAACATCAGGAGTCTTCTGGTTACTAGGAAATTTTATGTAGCAAGAAAATTATTTATGAGTTTTTGATATTTTCAAAACCCCAAAATTCACCCTGCTTCTATTTCTATAAATTTTGAGAACTTCATCAAGCCTTTTTAGATTACTTCCTAATTTCTCAGCATCAAGTTAATGTCTAGTTGGTTTTTGGTTTTTGGTTTTTTT
>VXBX01005861.1:46207-62264 GCA_013400415.1 Scytalopus superciliaris
AATGGATATAAATTGGTCACTTCTGACACAAGTTGGCACAGAGGGTCTTTCTTGGTTGAAACGTAAATTTCAGTGAGTAGAATAATAATAGAAATGAGACCTTTGTCTCTTGAAATTAAAGTGCTGGTAAAGCTGAAGCTGCCAGCTTTGTATATTACAGCCTAAGGAGATAATATATTGAATCATTCATTTCCTTTTCCTATTCTTTTTGCTCTCTTCAAAAGCACGTTCTGTTTCAAGTAATTTCAGTCCAATAATGAATATAACACTGACTGACTCACCATCATACAAGATCTGCTCTGGGATATACTTTATTGTGTTTTGTTTCTGTGCAGTCAGAGTACTGAGAAAAATGGGAAAAAGTAACTTACCACGTGGTAAGCCTATGCTGCTTCTTGATGCTTTTAAACTATTGTGCCTTTGTTTGATGAGAAGCCCACCTGTGTATGCCTAGATGACTCTAATTTTGGCTTCTATCCCTTGTTACCTGCAGAAAGCAGCTTTCTCATATTAAGGCTGCACAAGAAGAGTTAGTAAGATTTATTGTTCAAATTATTTTTGCCTTGATAGGCTGCTGTCTTGGCTCAAATACTGTATTTCCATTAATAAGTTGTATGGTGGAGTAGAAGGTAACCTAGTTAAATTTTTCAGATGGCATTGTACTGTTGGTATGCTACAGGACCGGCTTGCAAATGAAAATGGTGCTGGCCAACCTGGATATAGTACAGAAAAGTAGATCTTGTTGAATAAATGCAAAGTGCTGCACACAGGAAAAAATTAGTTGCATAAAACCGTATGTGTACTGACTGTGTTTCTTGGTAGCATAACATGGAAAAGGATTGAGGGCTTAAGGCGCATTTTAATATTACTGCATGTTCTGACAAAATGTGCAAGCTAAAATACAGCTCAGAAACTGTGTGACATGATTCTTTGACTCTCCTGAAGCCTATAAAACAAGAGACAGTCCAGTTTGAACAATGAAGTTCAAAACAAGAGTTGAGTCAACTGAACATGTGAGAGAAGGGATTGGACACCTGCAGACATGATGCAGGAAGAAAGAAGGGATCAATATATTTTGGTTTGTCTTAAGACATTGTATTGTGTTTGAGTGTCAAGGTTTCGGTTGGGGGGTAGGTTAAAGGAGTGACTTCTATGAGAAGCATGTGTCACTTGCTGTGGTGCTCACATACAGGAGTGTTCCAGAGCAGGATAAGGGATTGTGGCCTACAAGGGGACTTCCTGAGCTCAGGAAAACTCAGGTAACCTCCAAGAACCGCCAGGAGCTGGCAGCTCTTGTGAGAGC
This sequence comes from Scytalopus superciliaris, assembly GCA_013400415.1. Lineage (NCBI taxonomy): Eukaryota > Metazoa > Chordata > Aves > Passeriformes > Rhinocryptidae > Scytalopus > Scytalopus superciliaris. The sequence goes on from VXBX01005861.1 coordinate 47,511, forward strand.
AGCTGAGTATGTGTGTGCAGGGCCAGAAGTGAGGGTCACCACCACCTCCCTCCCAAAAAGGCATCCTTGGGGAGCACACTGAGAGACCCCATAGCAGATGGGATGGAACTAGGTGATCTAGAATGTCTCTTCCTACCCAAACCATTCCATGATCTTAAAACAACAGGGGTGAACTAATGTGGGTTATGAAGAAAAATTCATTGGTGGAATCAGTGTAATTGGGAGTGTTCTTATGGGTGAATAAGAACCAGTTTATTGTGTATTCTACTGGTGTACAAGATGTAATCCACTTTAGTGGACGTTCTGTGCTTGGCCAAGCAAAAGAAAGAACAATACTGGAAGTTGTGATTAATTTGTACATGTGTTTGAGATTTCCAGTGCTATCCCTCTGTTTTGAGGACAACAGATGTGCTGTACTGACTTGATTAATAAATGGACATATGTTGTTCTTAGAAGCTGGGTGCAACTGATGAGGAGCACAAGAAAACAAAATAATGACTTTCAAACTAATTTCTAATTCATACATTCTGACTTTAATAAATGTCTAATACATGTTGAACTGCAGCAGAGGTTGTTTAAGGTGTGAGGGTCTCCATGTTTTGCACTACTGGATCTGCACAGAGTAGATGACTGCTTTTTAGAGTGAGGGAAATGTACTGGGGAACATAGTTCACTTATCACAGGTGGGCATGAATTGGGACTGATACCTGCACTGCTTTGAAAGAAAGCTTGACAGGCTATGGATTAAAGCTTTCCTTATATTTAAAAAAGGTGAATGCTATTGTTTAACTTGTGAGCTTTTTTGTTCATTTCAGAGCATGATTGCATGCAAAAATGTGTCCCATTTTGCTTCATATTTGTCACATGATTTGTTCCTATAAAATATTTCCAATTACATGCACAGCTGATGTGAAATAGCAGTCACAAGCAGCTTTAGAAAGCAATCTGAAAATTCCACCAACTAGCTTTGCCCCAGAGTGTTACTGAGAGTAATATGAGAACGCCATGAAAAGTTACAGCCATATAAAATATAGTGGACTTTACCTTCTTCCATATTTATGAGCTGCAGTGTCGATACAGCACTGTTATGAAGTTGAAACGGTACAAACATTCTTAGGGTTTGACCCTGCTAACATTGACTCAATATTCTACAAGTGATTTTAATCATGTACTTGTGTATGTGCAAGATTGGGTCTTTAATCTGTATTTTATGCTGTTAGTCACTGTGTAAAAGCAAAGATGCATGTGAAGGCGAGACATTTAGAAAGTACAGTGTTAGTCCAAAGGTGTACTGCACTGGAAAGTTTTGGGAAAATTGATTCAGCTATTTTTGAGTTAGCCAAGTGTTTTTCAGCTATTAAGAAAATTGTTTCAGCTATTTCATGCTTGGGTAACTCTGTCTTGTTTAAAAACATCAGACCTGGTGTGCACGTAGTCTTGAAGTAGAAATGGGTATTCTGCATTGTGAGAAGGAAGCTACCTTTGAAATATTAGAGGTATTAATCATCAAACATTCAGGAAGAGGGTATTATTCCCTCCTATCTTGCTCTAGAAGGGAACTGCGGCAGCATGTGCTCCTTCAAAACTCTGCCTGTCTGAAGGTTGCCTGTAGCTTCAGAGGGGTCTACCAGTATGCAGGCCAGCGGAGGATGGATTTCAAAGGTGTGGTTGAACTTGTTTTATTTGACATGACTTAATAACCCATGAAAGTTAAATGTTTCTGGGCCTGATCTAGTCATAAAATTAAGAGCTGCACCAGACATCACGATGTATGTGGAATTACATTACCTTTTGGACATTAAGCCTGTTCTTAAAAGTCTCAGACAGGTCTCAGATCTTCAATACTGATTGACTGAAAGAACCACAGCAGTGCCCTATAGTTCAGGAAAGAAAGTTTAAGTTTATTTTTCTATTTATTTTCCCCTTTTGTAGGTTTCTTGGTGGAAGGACTTCCTCTTAATTAAGGACAATTTTCCTTTTTATTTTTTTCCCTGTACTTGAATACATTTTCTGGGATTTAGTGTGCTCACACCATATGTCAAATTTTTTTTTCTTACCAAAATACATTTATACATTAAGTATTTTTTATTGATAGTGGCTTAAAGAGTATATTTTTTAGTTTAGACATTTTTATTGACAGCTACTACCTTGCAAAACAATTATGTTATGGGCTAAAAGTGTGCGTGCTGTGCTGAGCCAGAGGTTACTTTGCTCAGAATATATGCAGGAGGTTTGATAGCATTCTTTTGCTTTCCTAAGCTATGCATGTAAATGAATTTTAGGTATTCTAGTGGTGGAATTATGTACTGAAATCCTCCTCTTAGAAAGGAAGTTAAAGAGAAACAATACATTTATGCAAGCAGAAGGTCAGTTTTAATCCTTACTACTCGAGAAATAGATTTAGGTTTATCACAGGAATGTTTCCACACAGAAAAGAAAGGAGAGAAAAGGCCAAAGCTATTCGTTATTTTTGTGTATTGCTCACCCAGCCTCTAGGTATTTTAAGTTCATGGAATTTCTTGAACCTGATATGAATTGTCTACTTAGAAACAATTAGTGAAGCTTTCACTTGAACCCGTATATGTACAACTAACAGATTTTGGGGAATTTCAGAGGAATCATCCACTTTAGGAGTAACCATATCTATTTGCTGTCTTTGAACATGGTTCCAGCTGATTTCTTCGGATAATTCCCAGATCTTCAAATGGTAGTTTCTTACTGGAATGGTAGTCTATTCCAATCTCTCCTTCCAGGACTAATCATGATTTTGTAAACATGTGAGAAGAAATGACTACTATTCAAAGCTTCATTGTAAATTAAAAATTGATAAATAAGTTTTCTTCATAAAACTGAACTTTTTATAACTATTGATGCACAAACTTAATAGTTCATGTTTTGTGAATGTGTTGGGTGAGACCGTAAGGCCCTTCTCTCCTAAATGTGTTCAGGCAAAGGAGAAGTGCAGTAGTAACTTTAGGTGAAGTTTGGTGGCACCACATAGCGTCTCCCTTGGGCATCTAATTTCAGTGACAGTGTCAGAGCTTTTGTTCCATTGAGAGGACTTTGCTCCTGTTCCAGGTGTGTTGTATAAACAAGCAAAGTATGTGCTCTAGAATATTATGCTAAGTTTCAGTTGACTATTTTGGGAGGTGAGAGGGGGTATCCATACAAAAAGTAATGGGTGTGAAACCCTGCTATTATTTAAGGAAGATCTTGAGGAGTATGGCTTGGGGTTAGTGGCCCTGTAGCGTCCTGTCCTGAACATGTGCAAGTCTATGACTACCACCAGGAGGACATGTCTATGGTTTCAGGGATTAGAAGAAACTCTTGAATCCTCATACTTGATTCAAGGAACTGGCCCTTCAATTTCGCACAAGATATGAAGTGTTTCATGGGGACTGTCCAAGGGAAGACAAATCTGACTCCTCTGTACAGAGAACAGATGAAGGGTGACTTAAGGTATGTATGTGAACAGATCATTCCCATTCTGTTGCACAGTAAGGCATCTGACTTTGTCCTTTTGCTTCTGAATGTCTTAGAGACAAACTGAACTACTTTACTCATTCTGGAGAATATAAGAGTCCTTGAGCAGCCTTGTAATTTAAATGGGAGTAATCATGAAGGGAGATATTAATCAGTGGGAATAAAAGGTATCAGACTGGCCTTAATCATATGGTGAGAGCTATGAAAAGAACAATAATAGCAAAAACATTCACCCTGAGATTTAACAATGTATAGCTTGTTACAGCATTTTAAAATCATCTGTGTGCACTTTTTAGTCAGAAACATATAAAAATGCACTTTCTGTAATTTTTTTTCTTTTTTATTTTTTCCCTTCTTCTCTCTCTGCAGTGTAGTCCACATACAGCCAATCTGTGTGGTTACAGACAGCCGAGAAAATTCAGTGCAATTTCAGCTTCAATGCTCAGATTGTTTTTCTATAGGCCAAGTAGTTTAAAACAGCTTTACCTCTGCTCCCAGGTGTTGCTGAGGCAGCAAAGTCTCTCTGAGCCCCCACAAATCAGCAGGGAAAACTGCTGAAGCAAGTAAAATCTTTAATTGTGCAACCAAAAATGCTAACAAAAAAATCAAACAAGTAGATCTTTTTCCCAATTAAATGTTTCTGTGATCCCATCAGTGAACACATGTGGGGGTTTCTGATATTTTTCCGTGCTGCCTGGCTCTTAGGGTGGTTATCTTGGGCCTGTGTTACAATGAATCTTTACCTGCTTATTAGAAGTAACATGTGGGGAATCTGGGGTGTAGCATGAAATTCCATACAAGGGACATTTTAAACGTCAATTAAATACTTCAAAATTGTGTGACCACTCAACAGGACTGTAGACCAAGGAGTGTCCAGATCATAACTTGTCATCAGTTGTAATTGGTATCAGTGAAGAGAACTAAAACGAGTAAAAGGCCTGAATAATGGTCGCTATTCAATAAAGGGCCCATACAGGGTGGACTGGGAACAAAAGCGAGATAGAGAGGAGATGTCTCAACTGCTCTTTTTTCGTTGCTCAGTTTAGAAAGAATGGGTAAAGTCCAGTTTCTTTGGCTTTTAATCTAGCAGTTCATATGAACAGTGAATTCACATCTCTCATCTCGAAGAAAAAATTACAGTAAAATCTAAGCAGTGTTGTCTTCTTTTATCATGTCCCATAATCTTTCCACCCAGTGCTTGATTTGTCAAGAGGCATGGCAATATCACGTCTGCTCTTTTTACTTTTTCCAGGGCAATAAGAATCCAGCCCAAGCTGGCAGCAGCAATGGTGAAGATTTCAGTGTAGGCTGGCACTGCTGGTCCAGTTCTACAAGACAGCACTTCATTTTATGACAAATATCAGCCGGTTGTCATGCTGAAGGTGGTGACCTGCACCAGGGACCCTAGGTCAGAAGCAGAGATGGCAACTGGCTAGAAATACTTTTTTTGGACTTAAAAAACTTGCTTCTAACCATGCATCATGCAAAGAAACAAACACCCTCCTTCTTCCTCCTTCCCCTCCATGCCTCAATCCTTCTGCCTAAGGAGAGGCACATGAGAAAACACTTCAACTAGCTTCACCTTATCCTGTTTTCTTGGGATTGTTCCTAATTTCCATAGTAGGTAGTAATGTATAGGCTTGAAGGATTCTGCCAACAGAGCAGACCTTCAAAAGGAAGGTGTGAAAATATTACCCACTAAACCTGTTTCATAAAAAATATAGCAATATATTAAACATCAGGGTGAATAAAACTCATTGTAGTGGGGTCATATAGATGAATTAGTGCACTCTCTGATGGTGTATAAACTCTTGAAAGTCTACTAAAAGAAAATTAATTAATAGTGCAATTTATTGAAAGTATTTTTTGAATAAGAGTATGTTTCTAAAGGTGGTGAAAGTGCTTTTAAAATGCTTTGATATATTGATTGGCAATTTGTCACCTGCATATTGTTATATAAAGTTGCTGGCTCAGTTAATGTTTTGACTGAATATGAATATTTAATGGCCTTGTATAGTTATCATTATGTTATTTTAAACTTAACAAATTGTACAGACCCCTCAAGCCTTTCATAGAGGTGTTTTTTGCATGCAAACATAACAAAAATAAAGTAATGCCTAGCTGCTACTCAGTGTTGGTATCACTGTAAGTGGGTTTTCTGATAGGCATTTCATAAGAAATGGATAATTTTTCAGAGAGGAAGAAAGCTTCTGAGCAGCCATCAGGACCAAATGGTGTGGAAAGACAGAAAGGTGATGGGTGACAACAAGTTTTAGCTGTTCCAAGAGGATTTTGTAGTTAAGTCAGCTGTCACACTTTCTGTATATGAGAATGAGGCAGGTTTTTAAAGGTAAAGTGAACTGTTGGCATATAGTCAAATAGTTACAAATAGGCCCTGGATAACTTTGGATTGGAAATTAGAGAGCATTTTTTACCATCTGCAGAGTGACTGAAGTGTTTTGTTGGTTTTCAAGCTAGACCTTGTCCATTTTATTGCTTTGGACAGCAAGGTACCAGACTTGATGTTCCTGGTTGTCCTTTCAATTCCATCTTGTGATTGAAAGATTTGCATCTGAAGTATTTTTATGTGGTTTCAAGTAAACAGCAAACTGTTAAAAAGGTCAAGAGAGACCATGGAATCTATAAAGAGATTAAATTTTTAACTCATTTACTAAAATAAATCACAGGGGTTAGGATTAAACTCTGACAGTTTCAGATATCACATGTCTAGGTGTCCACATGTATCTATCCTTCCAGTGATCTCTGAACAGTCATTGGTGAGAAAAAACCCAGTTTCAGTGTCTCATTTATCTCACTTATTCTAGGTATTCACTTTAGAAAGATGGTAATCTCATCCTACAAATAGCTGATTTCCTTCATTTTTGATAACTCTGCATTTGGATAACTCTGCAAGTTTGTTTTTGTAGAAATCTAAATTGTCACCAGACAGAACTTATCCATAATAATTTTGCCAATGTTATTTGTTTTTATACTTTAGTGTTGTGATGGATATTTTTAATTTCAATTCTTTTTATTGGTAAGTATTAAAATTAAGAAAAAATTGTAAGTAAGAGCAGCATTGTACTTACTCAGACTAAAGCTGTGACTTAGACATCTTATCAGAATAGGTTTTTTCCTTTTTAAATATTTTATCTTAGTGAAAGAGAAAAAAAAAACTTTTTGGTTATATATATTTTAAAAAGACATGTATCAACAAAGCAGTGAATGCTTTTTAAAGGTCATAGAAAAATTATATTTCAGAGTGGTAAATACCCTACAACACTGAACAAAACACTTCTTATGAAAGGTTCATCTGCAAGCTAGAGTGATGATTGAAAAGGTGGTGATGTGGTGGTGAACAAGACAAAGATTAACACCAAAAGCAAATGTATGAAAAATTGGAGGTCAAAATTGCTTTTTATATCAGTATGGTAAAAAATAACTTGAGCAATGATTGTTCATCTACAAAGTATTTAGCAGCCACTCGGTTAAATGGAAATTCTTCAGTGTATCAGTTGAATTACCCTGGTTCTCAGGAAGAATGACAGGAACAGAGATTATTTCAGTTTTACACATGGATTCCTCAGGGGAGTATAGAAGTTGTCTTCTCAATAGCTTTTCTGGCAGACTGAAGTGGACCAGTATGGCAAAAGCCTCCCAAGCTGTTTATTTTGGAGACTCTTGACATCAAGGCCAATACAATGAGCAGATCACCTGAGAAGTGTTTGGTACAGTGGTGAACAGAGCAGCTCAGAAGTGTTTGGCACAGTCTTCTGCATTTCATACACAGTAGTTGCTTTCTCTTGAACTTTAGTGCAGGACTGTGAAAGAGGTAGGAGGGAGAAGAGTTACACTAGTCTGGTCTGTGAAGATGATGATACATCTGGTTTTTGATACAGCATTTTGTTTAATTTATATTGTCTTCAGACTCACAGTGGCCTTTTTATGGAGTCCTGGTGGGAAAAGCAACATTTTTAATTTTCACCAGGACCATTTCCTATCACCACTGTTCATACTTCACACTTCTGTCCTGACTAACACAACCCATAACCCATCTATTCTTTCACCTCCAAGGTACGTTTGTCTCTTCTCTTAACACTTCCGGTGATGTTTTAAACCTGCTGTTTTGCAGGTGATTTCCCTTCTCTCAGGTTGCTGTCTTGACATACTCCTGTAGGATTTTGGGATTTACAGGTGGATAGAACAGGAAGTGATCTCCTATCATAGTGAGGTCTGTCCCTTGCCACCATGGGGAACCACAGCAAATGATCCCTTTACAAGCCATTCAATTAGTGTCAGAAAATAGGAACAGAAATGAGTCAGAGGGGAGAACAATAAGGCTGTGACTGCAGAACAGTGCAGTCTCAGGTTTTCAACTCTGGCATTTGCATTTAGCATGACTATTTGAAGTGAACTTGAGTATCTGTTCAATAAATAAGATTTTATTCATAATACATGCGTTAGAATTATTTGTAAGGATCAGAGACCTCGTAAACAAGTAGATTTCCTTAACTGAAACCAGAGTCTGCTTCCTTTTCCTTATGCTTCAGAAACATTGAAAGAAACCATGAAAATCTGTAAGCTGCAGAAAGGGAGTACATTTTTTTTTCTGGTTTTACAGAACTTTGCCCATTGATATCTTGGTGTCTGACAACACTTGTAATAAGAGTTAATAATAATTTGTTGCTATTTTTATGGATGATGAATTTACTTTCTTTGATTTCTTTTTAAGATGGTTTAAAATTGTAGCACTTGATACTGTTGCCATCTCTGTGAAAAAATTTTAACTCATATTAAGAAATCAGTTGATTAAATTTTTTTGAAAAGTACTGTCAAATATGTTCCAGGCATGGACCCTTTGAAAGACAAGTGGCTTCTTAAGGGGAAATTCTGTTGCTAGGAGACCATACCCATGAAGTTCCAGGATAAAGTATTTTTTATTTCAAATAAGAAATGTTGATTAATGAACATGCTTAACAGGCAAAGAACAAAGCTATCACAGCTATCTCTATTATAAGAAAGACCAGTTGAGGTACTCAATAGATATTTTAAGAAGGAAGTATAAAGAGGAGGTCTTCAAGGAAAGTCTAGCCAAAGCTAGAGAACCAAGGAGTCCAGAGCACACTGGTATAACAAAAGTGCCCAAGTATCTGTAGGGAATATTACATCTCACATTTTAAGTTTTTAAATTTATCTCTGTCATCAATGAAAATCAGATTTACCGTGTAAAAGGGAGAACCTTTCCTCTGTATCTTCCAAACAGAAAGGCTTGAATAAATGAAATGGTCTCTTGAGATTTCTTCTGGGCTTGCCCACCTGGGATTTTGCAGATTTCTGAAACTTCTTGTGCTGTTTGTCAGTGAAGGGTTGATGATGTGAAAGTTCGGGTTGGCTCTCTGCCAACAGCCAAACCTCACAAGAAAGATTCCCCCCTCCCTCTCCCGAAACGGCAAAAAGCAGCAAGAGAAAATTGAAGGACTATATATATATTTACATATATTAAATTTATATACTAGGCACAACAAGACAGGGACCCCCAAACCACCCCAATAAGGGACAAGGGGAAGGGAAAGGGGAGAGGGAGACAAAATAGGGAAAAATAAGACAAAACAAATATATATACAATCTAAATTCAGAAATTAACTCAGTAAATAACAAATACAATAGTAAATTCAATACTTTCCTTAGAAAGGCAGATTCTTAACCTTCGCCGCCGGCCCAGGCAAAACAACCCCCAGAGCCGGTCTCGCTGAACACAGATAAGCCAGGCCCAAACACCGGGAGCTCGTCAGCGTGCGAGCCCGAGAAGGAAAAGAAAGGAAAAAAGAGAAAGAACACCTCCCCCTTCAGCTTATATACACCTGATTACATAAAGAGATGGGATGGAATACTTCCTAGATCTTGACCCTGGTTACCAAGGAAGGCCTACAAAAAACAACCCATCACAAGGGTAAATATTGGACTAGAGGGTCTTTGGTTTCTGTCCACTGTGGAAATTCCTAAGTGTGTCAGCAATAACTACCTGTGTACAGGTTTAGAAATATTTAGAATACACATAAGTAATTCCAGTCTCATAAAGTATTAGCTGATGGTAACTGAAAGTCCAGTATTGATCATTTTATTTTCACTGAGAAGCACCTCAACCCACAAAAAGACTACTGAAGTCTCAGAAGGTCTCTTTTGGAAAAAGAAGCCCAAGCACAGACATTAAAATCTTGCCCCACTGGCTCAATATTTATCTAGTTGTTTAATCCCACAGGTCTTGATCCAGTTTACAACTGCTGAAAATTGACTCAAGAGTAGACTAATTAATAAGTTCATAATAGTATCAAAGAGCAAGAAATCTTTAAAATGGCTATTTCTGCAAGGAAATCAAATTGCTTTCTGAGAACTAGCAACATGAAACAAAATGCAGACCTCTTCAAAAGAAATTATATCACTCTCAGCTGTAAAATTTTGTGACTGTGTTTTCTGCAGATGTCCACAAAGAAAATATTTAAAAAAGGATCTTCTCAGCAGGTAAACTTTGGTTTCTTGAACTACTGAAAGCTCCTGGTTAGGAGGAGCATATCCCAGAATGGTGGCAGAGGAAGAGAAGATAGGTATGATTAGGAATACTATATATATGGTTACCTTTGCAAAAAGCAGGACATTCTGAGACAAAAGAAAGAAAGTGTATCAATTATCATACATTCTTAATAGCTTTTATTGATCAGATTTTATTGGGAGTTATCTCGCTGGTAAATCATACCTACTCATCCTCTATCAGCTGAGTCAGTCAGGGTACAAACTTACAAATTAAATTGTGAAAGGCAGCTGTGGAACCTCAGGGTCTCCCTAACACAGGCTGAGATGTGTTTGTGAAGAGGGATAGTGCTTGGAAATGTTTTGCTGAAAGCTGATGACTGATCCCATTAATCACACACCTGTGCCATATCGCTTGCTTGCAGTTAGGACAGGAAAGCCCAGAAATGTTGCAATTCCCCTCAAACTTTGACTGCATATTGCTATCACCTTCGGCTCAGAAGGGAATGTGTGTATATTTGCTGAAGTATAGGTATGTGTTATTTGGAAGGCTTGTATTTGAATATGTGTAATACCACCGAGACATAGAACTCTGTCATGGATAGAAGATTTACTGTTTGATAGTGTTTGTTTAATGTACAGATGCTGTTTACTGTGTTTCAGACTAGTTACAAGGTTTTAGGGATGCCTTAAATATTTGTTTTGCTGAAGCTAATATGCTCTTTTCTCAGAATTATTACCATGTCCTTATCAGAAATTTGCATGAACTAATCCTTTATAATGCTTTGAAAATTCCTGTCTATATGAAAGTCTGGCTTGTGATACTATAAAGAGTTAATCTCAAATGCCAGACTACAGAGAGTAAAGCAGAATTTATCTGAGTATATAATGCCTACATTCTTATTTACATATTTGTATTTCAAAAATTTTGGGGTTTGTGTTTTTGGAAACCAGTGAGAAAATTATGCTGTTCATCCAGCAAAAACTAAAAGAAAGTGCAGGATTTTATCTCTGCTCTGTGGGAGGAAAAAAAAAAAAAAAAAAGTTGCAAGAAGTATGAATCTTGGTCTGAGAGAGAGGCCGTAGTGCTTTACACCAGAACAGATCATGTTGATCTGCAGCAGATTTTTCAAAGAGAAAGACAGACATCCAAATGTTTATTAGCCCCGCATAAAGGAAGCTTAACAACTTCAAGCAATTGTTTCCCAGAAGGTGAAAAACATCCAAAGAAGTTGGGAATGAGAGCTAAATCAGATTGCTGACTGATAAGAATCCTTCCCAAGGCTAATAACAAAGGCTTACCACAGACAAGCAGAGGATTAAGGATTTTAAACCTTTCTATGGCTAGGGCTAAGGAATCTGCTGTGGTAATTCTGCAATCTGTAGCTCTTTGGATAGCTATCAAAAATAATGTGAAGAAAAGTACATAGACAGGAAAGGTAAATGAGGTATTGTCTTCTTCACTGTGAGTAAGCGAGGTTTGATCCCTGCAGACGGGTTTGTTGAGGGTGGAGAAGAAAAAGCTGCTCTTTAAGGTAGTAGAGAAGAACACAATGGTCGTGAGAGGAGGGGAGAGACACAGCCTCAGAGCATTGCTTTGTCGAAGCAAGAATGGGGAGAGCTGTTTCCCTTCATGAGCTCTTGGCTGTACAATGTATTTAGATCCTGTTTGGGGGATTAATGGGTTTGCAACATAAACTACCTTTGAAAATCATCTGGCCTGAGTGTTTGAAAGCTAATAATTTACTTTGGAGCTGCCTCGTGCACAATGGCTGCACTACTCTGGGCTCTGTCAAACAGCTCTTTCTGTAGTAAAATCAAATGTGTACTATAAAACTTGCTTTTCACAAAGCATTCCAAAGAAATGGAGTTTTCAATGGACTTATGTGATATGTCTTCATTTTGGCTTCATTATTTAAGAGATATTTTGCATGACTTGTAGCTTCTATGTGATAGCGTTTTTCAAATCCAGTTACACTGATTAGACATAATCTACAATGAAGGGGATATAAAAATGATTGATTGTGGCTGGCTTCTCTTTTAAAAGAACCAAGCATTTTGATAGCCAATGAAAGAGCAAAAAGGTGGTTATTGGCCCTGTACTTTTCTGCATGACCTCTGTCTGAAGACCATCACCTTCATTCTAATAGTTTGATTTGTGTTTCAAATAAATTATTCAATAATTTCAAGCAGAGAAAGCTCTCTGTCTCTTTTGGAGTGTGACTTCTTTTTTTTTTTCCACCCAACTGAGTTGCAACTAAATGCTTCACTGTGCTCCAAACCAACTTTGCAATTTACTTCTGAATTTCTAATGCTTTCACCACACGTAATAGCTTCCAGTGGCAACAGAGGTGGTCCTTCGACTCACACAGTGTTCTGCTTCTTCTTTTAAGGTAGTGACAGATAAAAAGGAGGAGAGTAAAAAGTTATTCAGAGGTTAGAGAAGGGCAGCGTAGATTAAGAAATAAAATGCTCACAAAGCAAATCCTATAGCCCCAGTTAATTGAATAGTTAAAATATCTCAGCTTTCATTTGTAAGTCCTAAATACAGTCTTTTGTGATGGCTTTATTATTTTTTTTTTGCTTCTACAGACTTCTGCTAAGCTTGCAAGTCTGGCAAGCGGCTAGAAAGCTCTGAAAATGAGTGATCTCTGTTCACCCTACGGATTTTTCCAAGATACCCCAAACTTGCAGTTTTATTCTGCATATAAACCTTAAGAGCACTGGGGCTGAAATTGATGTCGTAGACCTTTCAGATTTTCCTGTGTCAAGGAACACAATAAGGAAGATACCTGTCTGTGCTGGTACCAGATTTGTCTCCTGTCTGTCACTTGTAAAGTAGCAATGGTGGAATAATGCCTTCCTCTTGAGAAATTCTCTGGGCTCCTTCCCTGTGGGAAATAGCACAGTATTGTGATGCAGATTTTCTGCCAAATCTCACAAATCCCTCACTGTGGGGATTTCTTTTTTCAGTCTTCTATCCTCCTGTCTGTAGAGCACTCACATTCAATACAGAAGGCTTATCACTTCCTTTTTAGAACTATAAGAACCAACATCACAGCCTGCAAAAACCCACCTGGTGAGCTAGATCTCATTTATTCAATTTTTGAATCTCACTGAGGACTGCTTTAGAGAGGAAGAGCCTCTGATAAGTTATTTGCAGTTTCCTTTAAAATATGCCTACCTCAACTGAGTTTCAAGAGACTCCTGCTTTTATGCATCAGCAGATAGAACATAATTATATTTGTTGCTAAATGGATAACTGTGATGTCCAATATTTAATTAGTACCACCTGTCTAACAGGATACGTGCATGACTGCAACTGTAAAATATGTCAGTGCCGTTCAGACATAAAGGAGGGAAAGCCAGGCATAGCTTTTAGGGGGACAGACAGATTCATGAGCTCACTCTGGACTGAAAGGCAGACTCATGGATTGTTCAAATTAACATCCGACCAGAGCACAAGGAAGTTGACATCCACTGATTACACTTGAGTTTCTCATCTATGACTTGTGCTTTATATTGGGTTTCACCCTGGCAGTGATGCTGCAAGGGTATATGCACAGATTTGGGTGTTCAGAGGTGCTCCTGAATCCACATTGCAGCCAGAGGCAAAAGCTGTCATTGCAATATACATTGGGCTTGCATTGCTCTGCTGCTGTAAATAGGCTCACATGTGCAAGACATATCTTGTCATGCATCAAAGTGTTCTTATGGAGGATATTCCACATACAGCAGACCAGAATTGAGAGTTAGGTCACTGAGTTTGCCCCTGTTGGGTCATCTAATTTTTCCTTTCTAGTATTTGTCTTTTTTTTTCTTTCTTCCCCCCCCCCCTCGCCGAATTACAGGAAGAAAGTTGCACAGTTGTGAAAACAGAACTGCAAGAGCCTGACTGTTGTGAGGCGTTGCAATGATATGATGGTGAACAATGTAATCAGTGGAGTTAAATCCAGCTAAAAATACACTAATAAATAAATGCATTTATATCCTTTCATACCCAGGGGATAGATTAATATTTTTTGTTAGGATAAGCCCTATTTTTGACTGAGAAAAAATAGGCACAAATGAACTGAACACAAAATGGCTGATTGTTAACGAACAGAGAAAATTTTTCTAATAGCCAATAACAAGATGTACTTTATAGTGTAACTATGCCAGTCACAGTTTGACCTAGATGCTAAAGATAGACACAAGAATGTTGATGACTCCTTTGCAGACCCCAAATGACCAGGATTTAGACCTTATAATTCACCAGGTGAGCAACAGTGATATGAAGGTCTTGTAGTATGACAGAGTCCTGATTCAGCAGAGACCTGGGATGTTTCCTGATAAATTACTGTCGTTTGCTAATATCTGTGCAACACCCAGGCAGAGTCTACTGTTAGAATGCTTCAGTTCTACCTGGTACATGCTGCAGTTTAAAAAGAAAAGTGATCTGCCAGCAGTAATAACATTGTCATAAATCTGGCAGTCCTAAGACTAGTGTTCTATCTTCTGGCTTCTTAAGTTTGCCAAATCATTACTTTTAGCACTTAAAGGAGTACTAATATACTCTGTTATTGTAGGTGAGTCTCTGTTTAAATGGGCCTAGATAATATGAGAGCAGTGTTTTCATTCTGATTAGGGCCTGAATTCATGCAAGAATCCTTGTTTCAGAAGCAATATAATTTTTGCTCAACTCCATTTCCTCTCCCCTTTCTAATCAAGCATTTTAAGGTGGGTTGGTGTCTCTTTTTTTTTTTT
>VXBX01005861.1:62766-123953 GCA_013400415.1 Scytalopus superciliaris
GGGGTGGGTGGGAAGAGGGTATTTAGTTTAATTTTTAATTTTTTTTTTTCCCCATGGTCCCTACAACTGTGTTAAAAATATCTTCACAGAAATTGTGACTGAATTTTGGATATGAGAACTGAGAGAGGGAGAATGCTGAGGAAGACACTATTGTTTTGTTTGTAATGCCTTCATTCTAGCATTAGGATCTAGCTTAATTTTTACATCGAACACTGTTAGAAACTTCCCTTTGACAGTTTATGCTGTCTGTTGTGGTCCACCCTTTTCTAAAAGTGAAGGGAGATAACTGTTTAACTACTTGACCTTTCTGGCAATGGTCTGGTAGAAGATTATAATAATCTTTCAGCCTCCAACAGTGATAAGCTAGTATCCAGGCAGTGTTTTGCAGTGTAATAGTCCGTGGCTAAGATTTGTCCAGGAGAGAAACCATCATATTTCTTGACTAAAGCATGTACTCAGATGAGATGAATAAGTAATAATAACTTATTTTCAAACCAAAGGGACTCTCTTTTTTACTGTGCTTTTGCTAAGAAAGAATGGACCGGATGGTCACACGTGGTATGACTCTTGGGGATGGTCCTGTGCAGAGCTAAAAGCTGGACTCAACGATCCTTATGGATCCCTTCCAAATCAGCATATTCTGTGATTCTGTGATCCTTGAGATACAATTCCAGCCTGGTATTCTATAATTGTATGATTGTCTGATAGTTGGTCTGGAGCCAGATAATAATTGACACTGAAAGAGACCACCAGAGGTCAGGCACTGAGGCAGGTTAATCTTGTTTGCTCATGCCTGCAGCTCCAAAACCAATATAACTACTCATTACTTGTATTTACTAATTTTTTCTGTACCTATTTCTTCATTTGCTACTTTACAAGTGCTTCTAACTACCAAAAGTCTATTTTACTTTTTTTTTTTTAATGTGTTTATGTATGTCCATGTTGAGAGATTAAGTGTCTCCATACACTGCAACTTTCTGATAGAGTGAATATTGTTTTGGAGGGAATAAAGAGCTACTTCCACTTAAAAATATCTTCATTTGTTCTTAAATCCTTCTTAGCTGTAATATTTTTCTAGTGTGTCAACAGGTGTCCCTCTGCTGAAATGTTAATTATGAATTTATTGCATGAAAATAAGAACCTCAGACTAAGAAAATTATGATGAATTTGAATATGTGCAAGACTCCATCATGAATAAAGCAGCCTTGCGAATAAGATTTTCTCCATGAATGACATGCTGGAATACTTGGCTATAATTTGCTTGAGTTAAAATACAATTAAGGCAGTGCACAGAGTTATGATCTCTCTCTCTCTCTTTCATGAACTTAAACTTTGATTGAATTAATTTTTCTGATTTTAAATAAACATATTTATGGAGAGATATATGTATAGCCTGGCTCAAAACTTCCTGAAATCTGAAAGACTTCTGTGGATTGCAGGGGGTCTGGATGAGTGTAGTTGACGTAATCCTGCAAAAGAGGCAACCACTTGAAGCTTCCATAAAACTTCAGAGACCATGGTCCATACTGGCAGTTCAGGTTAGACAATTTGAACAACTTAGACAGCCTAAGCATTGTTTAGAAAGTGGCCTGCACTTGTCATTCTGATTCTCTTCTTACATTTGTAAGTTAAAAAAGTCATATCCAATACCTTATTCTTGCAATTCTCATGCCTTCATAGGGAGTATTGGAATGCTTGGAAAGGGCTAAAGATAGGAAGCCTGAAAATACAGAACTGGAAATGGCTTCTTGGTTTTCAAATGCAAGCCCCTGACATTATGGACACAGTGTCATATATTTACTTTCTTAAATGTTTCAATTAATAGTAGTTGCACTTTTAATTCCTGGTACTTTACCTGGAAGATGATTCCAGAATCTCCTTTGTTTTGTATCTTGTTGCATTAACCTCCAGGTTATGACCATTTATTACTGTATAAAACACTCTCTTTGTGTTTAAATAAGTCCTTTATCTCCCATATTTGTACATGGGTTTATGCACAGGCATCAATCACATCCCTTTGGGTTGCAAGGTGAATTCTTCTCTTGTCTGATAAGCTCTCGGTTCCACTCAAGGGATAATGACAGTGATCCTTCTCTATGCCTATTCCATTTCATATCTTCCTTGAAAATAAATGACCAGAACTGTACACACTATTACAAATTAAGTCTCATCAAGGCTTAGTATAGCAGAATTTATGCTTTTCTATCTCAGCTGGAAACACCTTGAATGATATACTGCATGATGGCATTTGAGTTTTTCCATGCTTGCCATCCCTTGCTAGCTTATAGTCATCCTGTGAGCAGCTTGTACACCTGTGTCTCTCTCTTTCCAGTCACTTCTAACTGACAAGCTCCTAGTCAATAGCAGAAATTCTCATTCGTAGTCCCTGATGACCTTACTCTTTTTATTTTAAATTTATTTTAACTTGATTATGCTGACTCCCATCCTCAGGGCCATGCACTTCTTTTTGTGAAATACCCTAATCCTCTTCACTATTGACAATGCCTTTTAGCTTTCCGTCTAAAGAATACTTTTTGTTTTTAAATCCAAGGTTATTTACACAAAAAATTAACAAGATTGATCCAAGGCCAACCATTTGTTACATCCCTTTTTTTCCCTTTCAATACTTTCAATACTTCTCTACTAGCCAATTCTTTGCTCACCTCACAGTTACAGTATTAATTCCCATCTTCCTAAGCATAGAATTATAGAATCATGGAATATCCCGAGTTGGAAGGGACCCACTGGGGTCATCAAAGTTCACCTTCTGGATATTGATGACTGTATCACTAATGCTTCTTCATATAACTGTATTTATGTATTTACTGTGTTTATCACATTTGCATATGATACCAGTATTTTACTGATTTCCAAATGGATGAAAACGAATGCCTCTTCTTCGTTTAGGCAACTTAGACAAAGCAGCATGAGTGACCTAGCCTGGCTGGATCTTTGTTGAACATAGGTTGTATGTTATTTATTTTTTTACAACTTTAATTATTAGCCTTGAAAATGCATATTGCATGATGTCATGGCTTCAAGATTAAGTTGTATACCCTGTTCTCTAAGGCTAGTGGTCCTAACTGTCATGTACTGCACTACAGTACTTAGGCATCATATGTCAGTGTTTTCAGATCTTTTGTAGGTCCAAACTAACTCAGGACACAAACCCCCAATTTCTTCAACTCCTCTTTTGAGACAAAAAAATTAATACCAAAGCCTGGAAAGGAAGCATTTCTGTAAGACTTAGCATTTTTGAAATAAAGGACAAAAGCAAAACTGTGAAAAATGTTTTCTATACTACAAGAGCAGCAGTTAATTTCCCAGAGCATCGGTAATGAGGACTGGACTTAAATGTTTATTCTTTGGAAGCAATCTGTGTATGCTTTTTGAGAAGAGATGGGCATCCTTCATTACCAAACATTGAACAGGATGAGTCCAATAGTGAATAAAGTATAATTTCACCAAAGATAATTATTGTGTCAGGCTTCTTAACCATTGCTTAAACTCAATATTTTTCTTGCATGGAAATTGTTTTTATAGTGGAAAATATCCAGAAAGGTTGATATTATAAAGTAAAGCACCGAACTTCATCAGGATAAACCTAGGTTAGAATTCTGGTTTTAATGTATTTAATTTCAGACAGCTTTCCAAATTAAAGACGAGCATACATTCCCAAAGTGTTATTATTCCTGACTGTCCTGGAATATACAGTGTCTGACAGTTGTACAGCTGAAATTCATTGTCACTGGTTCTATTTTTTAATTTGAAAATGCAATTTAAAAACGCTTGAGAAATGATACAGCAAATTTCAATACCTGAAAAAACAATAGGATTTTCAATGGCAAATACTTTGCAATAAATCAGACTGCATAAGCACAAGGGAAAAAATACTCTCATCGGCATTAAGTTGTCTTCCCCTTTTCCCTTTCTTTTATTTCAATCTTTTTACTTTTTAAAAAATATCCTCAATTACAGTATAAACTGAATAAGGATGTAAAAGGTTGGTTCAGAAGCTGGGTTATCAATTTATTACAGAAAGCAATAGTAAAAGCTAATAGATGAAGTTTATATGACCTTGACATCGGATTAGTGACCAGTATAGTGTATTAGCAAAATATTGTGCATTGTATTCAGTAACACAATAAGATATTTTTCTTATTATAATATAAAAAAACCATTAAAGTAATACAAATGTTCATTCTAGCCTGCCTTATCAGGGATTTCCATGCTGTATTTTCAGCCCAGTCTCCTGCTTAGTGGTCTGGTTTACATAATGGTATAAGTGTAAAATGGAGTATGCTTTTGAAATGAGAAGGACTAAGGTAATGAAGGAGGAATAAGGGAATGTAAACAAAACACAGAGGAAAGGGAAATTGGGAAAATGAGAGAAAGGGAGAAGAAAGTGAGACAGGCTATGTCAAAGTAGGATAGTAAATAGGTACACTTTAAAAAGTAAGAAACAAAGAAGGAGAATTATTAATCGCCAAAGGAAGCTTATCAGTTCTTATGCCCAAATTTGAAGTTAAGAACCAATTTCAATTTCTAGCTGAACTGATTTTAGCTCAGGTATTGGTATATGTGCATGAAGATGACCTTGCCTCATAATTTCAGCAACTTGTTTCTTGTAAAAGTCCTTACAGAATGAAATTAAAGCGGATATATAATTAATTATTGGAATTCAGATTCAAGTGCTGATTAGTTGTATTTATTAACATAAAGTTTAAGACTTATTGGGAACCATACAATATTTTGCTTATGCTTTGGCCATTCAAATAAGAGAGCATTTATATGTTGATAATGGATTTATATTATTGCAGCCTGATTATTTCAGTGATGATCTGAGTTTACTTTATTTTCACTGAGTAGTACTTTTAACAGTTTAGTGTCTCTCTAAAACTAATCAAATACTTAGAGCAGTTGACACTACTTTTTCTGAAGATGTCATTAGATTTTTCATAGTCTACGTGTGCTAACTAAAATAAAGAAGCAATCTTGTCTATATTTCATCTATGATTAGATGGAATTGTCTTGGTTTAATGACAATATGATCAGGATCTGGGACCTCTGATGTGCAAAAACCCTTCTTCTCTGTCATTTATTTTCCTCCCCCAAAATATTAACACATTTTTGAAGTTATAGGAGTCTGAATGAAGGAGGAAAAAAGAAAACAATTTTACTAAAAATTGAAGAGCAAAACAGAACAAAACAAAACACAAACAATAGCAGAAAAAAAGTTACCTAGCCACCCTCCTTCCCTTTGGTTAAAAGGTGAAAAACCTGGAAGAGTATTTTGTTCAAAGGAAGAAGTCCAATGCCACTGAGAGAGCAGTGTGGATTCCCAACAGAGCAGGACCATGTAACTTGACAATGATGGATCAGAAGTGGTTCTGGGACAGGGTGATCGTGAGCCACGTGCAGCTCCCAAAAGGAAATTCTTGGGGTTTTTTTTGGCCTGGCTGTGGCAGCAGCTGGCAGTGGCACTTGCACCCCTCAGGCAGCCGCTGGTGGCTTGCTGTGGCAAGGAGTATTGGCAATGAGAACTCTTCAAAGTACCCAGTGGGTAGCCATGGTGACAGTGGTGGGTGTTGTGCAGGAGCCGTGGCAGAGCAGGTGACAGTGGTGTTGCCACAATGAGGGAAACTGATGAGCAAGCGATGGCCAAAGACAGCCGCTGATGAGGCAGGTTGGTGTCCGGGGAGATAAATTCTGGTGAGCCCAGATGAGGTACGAAGAGAGCCAGTTCTGGAAATGCTGGAGGTTTTTATCCATTCAGGGCTGCCCTGGTGCAGCCCTGGAAGGGCAGGGGTGGTCCCGTGTGCATCTGAACTATGTGATGATATGAAAAATTAAAAAAAAAATAAAATTCTTCCCCTTTTAACTAAAACTAGAACAGGAATTAAAACTGCTTCTGACTAATTTATCTTCTACATTAAGTCCTTACTCCCCTGATGATCAAGGACATGGAGTCAATAGATATTAGCTCTTGATTCTCCTGAACATCAGATCTTTGAGTCACAACATTAGTCATAAAATCATAGCATACATTGATGCATATAAAAAATGGGCAAATGGGTTAATAAATGGGCCACCATTCAGTATACTAATCTGCCAATCTATGCTAAATCAAAAGCCTTCTTATGCACATGCATGAATTTGGCAAGAGCAACATAGCATATTTGGAGCCTTTAGCATGTGTGTTCTTCCAAAGTTTCAGCTATATTCAAGACAGAGATTGATTGTGCTTGTAATGTGGAGGAAAATTAATGCAGCTAATCAAATAGGGAAAGACAAAAATGTTGTTGAAATGTTAAAACTCAGCTGTTTGCTTATTTTCACAACTGTTCCTCCCTATCTTGCTTGCAAATTCTCTCCCTTTTACAAATGCCAAACTCAGGTCATCTGTGGTGTCTAGGATCGAAGATGTATGGTACCAACATCCATAGCTCACTGAAGTTTTCCAATTGTTTCACAGGAAAAAAAATTCCTTATGTAAGTCCTGGAAAAGGAGCTTTACCACTAAGTTGCAATGGCATTTTCCTGTCTGTGACAACTACAGAACATGCTACACAGAACCCTCTATGCAATTACTTATATTAAGCTGGTCAGGATTTGGAGCCAGCAATTTTTCTGTTGATTCAGGGGTATCATTGCTGCATTCCTCCTGTTCAAAGCATTTTGTTCAGTATCAGTAAGTATGTGTATTGCCTTGTTAGACTATTTCGGCCTAGTACCAAGCCATCTGCTCCTTAATCGGCCCTGATGGATGTGTATTTAGTTTGCTCTAGTGATGATGAGTTGAGGGCTGCCTTCAATAATCTATTAAAGTATGTAACTATTCTTTCAGTTAGAGAGTTCTTTCTGGTATCTTATGCCTCTTGCTGCTATATAAGTCAATTAATTCTTGTCCTATTTCTAGCGTACATAGAAATCATCTGATTAATTTCTTTTTTGAACCATTTTTTATATAGCCTAAAAGTTACCATGTCTACCTTCAGCAGTCTCTGCTTTGTATTAATTAGGTAAAATAATTTCTGGCTGGGTTCAATGATCTTGCTTTCCAGCTTTATTTTTTCTCTTCTCTCCCTTAAACCTTTGTGAAACTGTGTGCAGGATTCTACACTTGGTCTATGGGAAGTGAATAGAATGAAAGCAGCACATAATACATCCTGTGTTTATCCAGCTCACTCTGCTTTCTTTGGGCAGGATATGTGGAGAACCCAAGCTAGGTTAGAATATGCTACTTCCAACACAAAAGCTGTGCAAAGTCATTAATGGAATTAGCACAGTGCTCTGCATGTACTAATTAACCCTGCACTAGCACAGCAAAACTGCTGCTTGTTTATTTCACAGTTCATATGAGTATCTCCACATGGCACTCCTTGAAACAGTGTAGAAGCATTTGTTTGTAAAGCACACTTCAGGGGGAATGGGTAGGCAAGAAGTATCCCAAAAAGTGTAGGTATTTGTTTTTGTAACTTGAAGTATAAATAAAACTTTATATATTTAGAATAATGAATAGCCACTTATTACTCATTACACATGCTGTCCTCCCCTACCACTTTCTTAATGAATGTGTTGCCAGAGGGTGTATTATTTAGCAGTTTGAAAAATCCCTATTTGCCTAATGAGTTTCACTCATTTCACAGTAGTCCTAAAATTGGGCAGATACTGGTTTTAGTCATTATATTTGTTCATTATCCTGACTAAAACTTTCAAAAGAACTTAAATTCCATCTGAGAGTCAATAGAAAATAGATACCTAAAAGTTTTAAGAACACTTGAGAATTTTATTCAGATTATAATTTATTCAGAGTCCAGTTACATGAAGGTCATAGTATTCATTTCTGTAAATGAGGTAGTTTCAATGGAAAAAAAAAAATCATCCCTGATCTTTATTCAGTTGCTCATAGACCTAGTTTTAGACATAACTTTTTCTCCTGAATAATGAACTCTGAAGTGGGGTTCACAGACTTGCTGATACTCCTCCACAAAAACCCATTTGCATATTGAACATTTCTTTTGTTTCCATTTTTAAATATGGGGCTTCTACAGAATATTTTGCTTTAATTTTGGCCAATTACTTGTTACTTATTTAGCAAAAGATGTCAATCTTCTGGGTGTCCCTGTTCTGCAGGAAAGCATCGTTGAGTATAGACAGAGCTTGATGACTCCTAATGAGGGAAATGTTATCCACTTGTGTGTTTACACTTCTGCATTTCATCTGAACCAGAAACTCCCTGAATTGTCTGTGATTTTCAGTTTTAGGAATTAAAAAAAAAAAAAGAGAGAGAGAGGGCTGTTTTAAAGGTAATTGTTGTATGCGTGTCCTTTACAGTAACGGCATTTTGTTTCATATGGTGTTTGACAAAGGATCTGCCAGTGCTTAGTGAGGGCTGCAAAAGTCATTTCCTGCTGCCTGAAGCAGCCTGTGCTTCTGGTGAGGTGAGAGCAGAGTTCAGAGTCATCTGTTACACGAATGAGAAGATGCACGTGCTTCTGGAGGAAAGCAGATGAAGAGGGTTTTCTTTCCACTCCAGTAACTCACAGCAGGTAGTATAGATTTATTTCCCCTTCTCATGTTACTTTCATTTTGCTGGACTGTATCAAGGCACTGGAGATACTACAGATAGGGATGTACTGTCTAACTTCAGGAGTAAGAAAAAGCCCAGCGGTGGTTACTTCATTCAGACCAATACTTTCATTGCAGTATTTACTTCCCAGTTAAAGGAAGCTGTAGAGGCACTACATCACTGGACAGCAAGCAATTTAAAATAGTTGCTTTTGACTCTAAAGTCTATTGGTAGATCTCAAGAGAACCTAGAAGGTGCTCTATAAATCCTTCTGGTTGAACATATAAAACTTCTGCCAGGTGTCCAACACTTGTGCACTACCATTTTTATTTCCATTCTTTCAATTCCATCCCTGTTCCTTGTTCCTGCATGTAAGACCAAATGTTCCTGACTACACCTGCAAAATCATTTCATTGCTCACTTTCAAGCACCCCCTTAAAACTAAATCTGGTCAAAAGATGAGACTTCCACTTTCTGCTTCCCCTTCCAGTCCCCCTCTCTCTCTTTCATCTGTTGTTGCCCTTTACTTGGCCTCCCATCATACCCCAATACCACTTTGTCTCTTACATCCTCTGTGAGAAGATTGGAGGGAGCTTAGAAAACAATGAGAGTCCAGTGGTAGCAAATGACTTGGAAGTTGGGAAAGAAGATAAAACCAGGAAGAAACTTGAAGTCAAAGGAGAAAGAGACACAGGAAATTGGTGACACAGGAAATTGGTGGTAAACATTTGCTGAATCAGTTAGACAAATATTTCCCAGGTAATGGACTATTGACAAACTCATCAAATCTTCACTGGTTTTATTCGCTATTTTTGTGCAATGGTGACAAATATTTTCCTGATTCTTGGCTGGATGCCTCATGGGTTTTTAAGCAAAGATATAAAAAATATCATCTTGTGTGCCGGCAGGTTTTGAGTTGCCTTCTTCTTCAACAGCTAGATCAGTGGGAAATTCCACCTGAAGCTGCTTCTATTTTAGCAAGTGCACGTCAGTCTGTTCTCTCACTGGATGGCCAGCTGGCTTGCTTTGGCAACGTTCGTGTCATTACATCCTCTTAGCCTCCAAAACAAGGTGGTGACATCCACCTTATCTATTGGAACTGATTCCCAATCTCAGCCCATTGCCAGTTTGCATCTGTGAATTTGTTAGAGTTTGGCTAGGTGTCCACAAGCCACAAAGTCCCAGGGACTACTCTAGCAATTTAATAGTCTGCATGAGAAATTCCAGGAATGCTCCATATCACTGATCAATTTACTGGTGCAGATTTAGTTCAATGTTATTCTTCCTCTAATCAAGGAATTCTTTGCTATTAATGATCTGGAATTCAATCCCCTACAAATGCCACATCATGCCACAAGTCTGTGTTAATTTTTTGAAAGGTGAATACATTATGACTATTGAGCTAGAACTTGGCATTTTCCAATTGTCACAAGTAATCATGAAAATTGGATATACCTGGAACTCTCACCTGGGCTATATTGACTTCTCTTGGGGTGTATTTCATTTCTCAAATGCCACCACTCACCAAATGGAAATATTGTTTAACATCTGCATGTACAGCATGAGCTACCTATAACTGGAGAATTTATGTTTATTGACTCCACAGTACTGGAGCAATAATTTTGAGCAGAGAGCTGCTTAGGAGAGGTTTGCATGTGTGGGTGTGTGTAGTGGATGTGATAAGGCTGAGTTAGCCCTCTGCCCTGCTCCAGTGTTTTAGATTGTCTGCAGCTAACATGTCCAAATTGCTTCCCAAATGTCATTGAGCAGATGAAATTCTACTGCAATTGTCCCCACAAGGCACTTCCATTCTGTCTGGAGCAGGTCATGTCTTGCATAAAATATTCTTGTCTCTACAAACCAGTTTACTAGATTTTTCTGTGCCCCCGATAGCAACAAGTGGAAAGAAAAGTGTCAACTTGTAGAACTTACTGGTAGTTGTGTTTGGAAAAAAACACCAAGATTTACCACTTGGTCAAGAATGAACCTGGCAAGAAGAAGGGAAAGAAACCCACCATGAGGGAATATGGTGAATTCTACTCCATCATTTACTAGGGTGGGTATCTGGGAGCAATCTGTTTCCTACATAGATCTTATTTTGGGACTGTAGAGCTCAAACTGCAAATAACAGGTAACTATGGAATTAACTATGGAACTTATGGGGGGATGGATGTAGTTTAAAATATATTTTTCTATTCCATTTTAGTCAGTCTTACAGTTAATAACAGGGTGGACATCCTAATTTCTTGAAGTTCAGATTTCTAAATTGTTTTACCTTGAAGATTTAGCTGATAGCTGTGACACCTTTCCATATGCAGATACAATTTCATTATAAATCATCTACCTATGGCTGGGTCAGCATTACAGTGGCCTCAGCTCTCATTACTGTATGACAGCAGCTGTGAGATGCTGACACTAGAAAGACAGAACTACTTTAACTGAAAATATTTTGTCCCCCTTTGCTGCCTTCCTTTCTCATTGCCAACTCTGGTTTTTGTGCTTAAATTTCCCTTCTGTGCATTTATTACCTTGTTTTCCATTTGGCATAGATATACTCTGCTTATTTATTTCACATTGTTTATATACCTCTGGAGAAATTACAATACTGTAATTAATTAAAATAATTGCATTTTAAGTACATGAGAAACAAACCATATGATCCTTCTCATTCTTGCCATACGTATTGGAACAACTTGCAGTCACATGTTAGCAACCAGCCTCCTGTAAAAATTCTGCACAAAAATATATACTGTGGCCTTTTAGACACTATTTCCTATGTGTCTGCATAATTTTGAGCCAATTTTTGTAAGCCTATACACATAATTTGGAATGGATGACCTGCTTGTTGGCTTGTTTCTTCAACTCCACACACAATGCACAGTACTCTGCAACAAAATTATATTTATATTAGTTTTAGTCTCTTTTTGTTAAGGACTCCTGTCCAGCCATATGTCAGACTATTGAGACTGCAGCAAGCTGGTGAGTGAGGATTCAGACTCAGATGTTTATAGATGCCAAATCATTTAAAAATATTAGCAGATGCATAGCTTAATTTCACTGTATTTATCTGAGGGCTGTGGGAAAAGAAGGAAGGAGAGAAATTACTTGTTTCTAGGACTCTCAAAAGATTCAAACTATTTTAAAGCTGTGGAACTGAGATTTCAGTGGTGTGCCCACACAGAAAGGACAGAAACTGGAGGGCAAAGCTTAATCTTTTCTTTTCTTTTTTTTTTTTTTTCCCATTTACTGTTTTCTGTTTCTTCTACTATTACGTGTTTCTGTCCCTTTATACCTTTCATTCCTTTGTACTCTCCTCATCCTGAAACACCCCAGTAAGCATCTGGCTGAGGTACTTCCAATGAAAATGTCAGTGCACCATACTCTATTCCCAGTTAGGCTTTTACCTTCTACAAGGGAACTCATACAAGTGAAGAAGAATGTCTGATGCCTCAAAGTCTTGGGAGTTCACCTTTACCTATAGAAAACAAAAAAGAGAGGACTTAGTGACTCTCTTTTGGGATGACGAGCAGTATCCAGCTGCCATTGGGCTCTGATGTTTCTGGATGCAAGCTGTGCCAGAACAAAACCTGAGACCTGAGCTTCTAATTCATAGACTTGACTTGTGCACAGTAATTAGTATTGATGGGGTACTTAAACTACCCATGCATCAGTCAATATAGGAACGTAAAAAGACAAAGGCTTGTTCAAATTTATTGGTGACAACAGCTGATACTAATAGCAGTGAAAGCAGCAGAAGAAGGACTTTTGTAGATTGGATCCTAATTGATGAAGAAGGAGTTGAGGAAAGGAAAGTGGAAGGCAACTTCGGTGATCGAAACATTAAACACTAAATTCCTGATTCACTGGAGTACAAGGTGGAAGAATGGTAGAATAAGGTTTTCCAGGAAATAAGTCTTCAATTGACTATTCAGAACAGCCTGCTGGAAAGTAAGCGTAATAAAAAAGTAATCTGGAAATATTTTAATGAAATAATTATCTCGACAAAAACAGCATCACTAAAGGATAGGGATAGTGACTTAGCAAAATTATGTCTTTCAAAGCATGAGCATTTAGCAGGAATCACACAGAAGAAAAAGTTTGCTTACTTATCAAGAGTAAATGCAATAGTAATGTAGATAGGGACAAAATCAGGAAGTTTAGTACACAGGCAGGGGAAAATAACCTACCAAGAAAATAACGAAGAAAAAAAAAGATTTATAGTAAATAAAATGATCATGTAAAGTAATTCAGTGAGGAAAGTTTAACTTTCTACAGTAAAGCAACTACTACTCTGAGCTCTGTAAATGGGAATATTGTGTCCAAGCTGTAATCTTCTCCTCAGGGCTGATAAGCTTTCGACAGGACACCACTCTTCAGGCAAGATGTGGATCTATTAAAGAATATCCAGAAGAAAGAAATAAAAATTTTAAAATAAGCCTGCAAGCTTGGAAAAATGGGTTTGCCTTATCTTGAAAAGTCTGATAGAGGCTAAAGAGATGATCTGAAAACAACCTTCCAACACATAAAAGGTAGCTGCAAAGATGAAATTAAATAAATAGTTCTGTGTGTCCCCTGTAGGTAGAATGAGAAGTAATGGCTGTGAATTGCAGCAAGAGTCCTTAGGAGGACATGTCTTATCTACTAAGATAAGCTGAATGTGGGAGGACATTATCCAGGAAGATGGTGGACTCTCCACACCACTGGAGGATTTAATATGATGCATTCCTATTTTCAGACTCATGGTTACAAGTTTTTTCTTGAAAACTGAAGAACTGAGGAGTTAAGAAGCAGAAAATTGTAGGTGCTTAGGCAGAGGTCGTCTCCAGTGTGACTTTCATATCCATGGAAATTCATTCACAGTAATGTTGGAATAAATTGGAAGCAGATGACTTTTGCACTAACTGCTGTAAAGATGCCAAAAGTAAGGATCTTTGTTGATATTTAAGGGTATTGTTTAGTGCTCTAGCATTTGGGTGCATGGTTATGTCAATACTACAATATCTGTGCTTTTTCCTTTAGAATTAGACTGTTCCACTGGATAGTTTATTTGTCTCAATGACTAGAACTACAGTGCTAAAGAAAGCACAGCAGAAACTGTGACTTGCAGAGCTATTGGCTTCGTCTGGCCCATGTCCACACTGAGAAAAATCTCTTCTCATCACAGAAAGGAATCATTCCTGGTCTGTGCTGTTCTCCAGACTGTAGCCAAAATTTGTCTGTGAGAGGGTTTAGTTGCCATGGACCAAAACCTTGGCAAGGTGAGAGATACTTGTTAAGCATCATGGAAGGAGAGATAGAGAACAATGCTTGGACTGAAATTCTGACTGTCTCTCGATTACTTGTATAGAAGTAGCCAAAAGGACTACTTGGGAAAGTAGGTTATAGTGGTATATCCATCAGGAGTTAGAGCTTATCTGCCTCATTCAAATACTAAATTTTGAAGCAGTGAATGCTACTTCAAATACTCTCACAAAAAATGTAGGAGAGCAATTTGGCATAGAGTGCAAAGCAGGGCTAATCCCAACAGGCAGTAGAACATGATGACTGCCTTTTTTTGGGGGGGAAACCCAAGATTTCACTGATTCTTATAATGTTTTTTTCTTATAGACAAAGGGACCAAAAGGTTGTATGAGAGACTCAGATGCAATTTTAAAATACGCTATATTTATAATGCTGCTCCTGGTAAAGGACCTGGTAAGGGAGGGAACAGAACTATGTTTTCTAAGTTCCAAAAAACTAGAGAACATAATATTAAAGCCAATCTCATGGTTTTCATTACTTGACTCATGAATTTAGAGAGCTTATGGTTGGAAGCATTTCAAGATTTGAGAAACCTTTTCAGCTAAATATTATTATATCTTTAATATATGAAGCCAAATCCTTACCCAACAAACACACTTCCTGCTGAATTTAACAGAAGTTTCTGGCTGCAATCTCCTTGAGAATTTGGCTCTGGCTTCTGTTGAAAAGTATGGACTTGTTGTGATTCAGGAATTTTAAAAAGCCACTACTTAGTAGGATGCCTCAATGAGATTGAATGACCTTACTTTTCTATGATGTCACTCATCTCTTGTGAAACATCTCATATGTATTTTACAGATCCTATTTTACTATGCACATGTAGTTTTCTGGATATAAACTATCTTAACATTCCATTCACCTGAAGAGGTCTTCTGGCAAAACAATGAGAATAACAAGATGACCTACCTTTTTTGTTACCTTTTCTATTAGTCAGATAGCATCCAGGGAGAGGACTGTCTTGTTCAACACCCCTTAAACAGTGCACAGCAGACTGCAGTCTAATTGCCACTGGCATTTGAATGCTACCATCATGGTAACGATGCTGATTTTCATGGTTGTGAATATTATGAGAGTTGCTAGTGGTCATATGAGTTAATAGTTTCAGTAATCATCAGATTCCAACATCATCTATGCCAATGACAGAGCCAGAACTCTTCAAGTAGTACTGAAATGCTAAAATAAATGTAACTTGAAAAAATGAAGTCCAACAGAAATCAAACTGGTGTTTGGTAGGTATGGCAAAGTCACATTCTGGATTGAATTTCCCATTTTTACTCATATAATATATTGCTCTAGAGATATGATTCATCTAGTGCCTCAAAAGTTTAACAGTGTCACTTTTGTAACTAGAACCAGAGTGCATGTTTGAAAAGCAGTCAGAGTTGGCACTTTGACCACATACCTGCAAACATCATTAAAGTTAATACAACATCCACTGTTTTTTGTCACCTACTAGACTGTCTCCCTATCTTCTGCTTTCTAAAGGTACAGTATATAATCAGGCAGCCTGTTAAGGGGCTTAACAAGGTGAAAAATATCACTCCCCTTGTTTACAATGCCTTCACCATCCTGTAAAATAACAACATGGTGCCTATCCTCATCTCCTGCACTGATTAGATCTATTAGAGCTTAGTTGAGGCAAATTCTGCTAATAAAATGCTGTTCTGAATTCATTTTTGTGCCCACAATTATTTTTTTTAATCAGAGGAGTTTGTGTTTCCACTATGGATCCTTCCTGCCTGTGTTTTCTAGTTAGCTCAGTATGATATATAATCACCTTCTCCAATTGGATTATGAGCTGCCTTGTTCATGATAATTTACTTAATTTATTCATCCTCCTTGCTCATTCTAATGATTTTTCACATGCTTCCCCTTCTGCACTGACAAACGATACAATAATAAAAGAGCATGGTGAGCCCTATTTAAACACATCTCCAGAATCCTGTGTCTTTTTTGTCTTCAGGTGCCCCATATGATTTCAGTGGTTATGCAGTCCTGACACTAAGTAATGTTTTTGAAGCAAATCCAGGCAAGTCTGACAAGCACCATGTTATCTGACAACGGAGCACAGATGACCTGGCATTGTTTATATGAATAAATTAAACATGCCTGGGACTCTTCTCTGGTGCAGAGGCCAAATGGGTCAAAGTGCTGTTTAACTCGGTCTCCCTCTAAAATAGAAGGGTTTGCATCTGGACTGCACATCAGGAGTGGTTCCTCCTGTTTCTGTCGGGAGCCTGTTTGCTGGCCTCAGCCAAAACCACCATCACCACTGACCAACCTGGTGATATCACTGTCTGGTCAGTTGAATTTTGGTGTCTTGGGAAGACTTCCTGGCACTTTAAGAATAATCAAGTTAGACAAAGACCAGGGATCCTGCTCTCAGAGAGTTACTCTAAACACAAACCGCTTACTTGTGACTCAAAATAATCCAGTACAGTGGGGTTTTTTGCTAAAATTCCATAAATATTCACAAATATTTGCTGACCAGGCCTCTGTAACTACAAGTTTTAATTAGGTTGCATCTTCCTTGCTTGGGCATCATTGAATGATTCTTTCAGCAGTGCTGAACCATTAAGTTGACTTGAAATAAAGGAAGGCTTTTGTTTATGCTGAAACATGAACATTACTTTCCTGAGTATATTGTGCCTGAGCCTTTTTAAAATTTGTTTATTTGTGTTAAAATCACCAAAATGTTGAGGCAGTATATTATTAGATCAACAGATGAGAGAGGAGACCTGATAAGAACACATTTTTGTGACGTGTATTAGAGAACAGTAATAGCGACACAGGTTTAATGACAGTGCGATAAATAAGATCGCGAGGAAAGTTGAGTACATACCGGGTGTTCATGCATAATAGAGTAGGAATGCATTGTCTGCTGTACTTTTTCTATGCCAGTAAATTGCCTTTGGATAAAAATACCATGCTTAGCTACTCTAGAGAAATACTGATGGAAAAGTAATGCTAGTGGAAGGATGCTTGCATGCAAACAACATCAGCAAGGCTTTTTCAAGCCTTTGCTGATCTTTTTGCTCATTATTACCAAAAGTAGCTGAGAAGCAAATGTTTGGGAAATGAAGGAAAAAAGAAACCAGATTTCTTCTTCACAGTTTCCATTGGCCGATGAGTGAGGCTGAGCATTTCAGGGCTGGAACAAGTTTGGAAACACTGATTCTTTTTTTGTAATTTAAAGCTACTCCCTAATGAGGGAAAAATTGGAGGCGGATGCAGTGTTTATCTTTGCTGGGCTACATCCATTTCTGTAGCACAAAGACGCAGGCTGGAAGAGTGAATCTGGTTCCATGTTTGATTCAAAACTGGATGCAACTCCCCAGTGTTCAGTGTGGCAGATGTTAATGTGAACAAGGTAACAGGAGATAGGATTTGTGGACAGTGTTCTTAATATGCACATTGCTGTGGACTTGCGGGTTGTCGTGGAGGAATTTGCTTTCCAATCAGCATCTATTAAAAAAATTAAGAAAGATTTGTTTGGATGAGAACCTTTGCTGTTGTCTTTTATTTCCCACCAAAGTGTACTGCAGAAAGAAGTTTCCTGGGAATAGGAACCTGAAAATTTAAACGGAAGTAAAATACATTGGATAATGTCCATCCACATTTCTTACATTATATGGCACCTCATTTCCTTAAACACCCTGGCTAGTTTTAGTGTGGAATGTCCAAATGATGTCCCAGTAGGACTGCTGGGTACAAGAATTGTCAGACAGAGCTTACTGAAAGGGGTTCATTGGTGCAGTTGGCCCATATTCCTAGGCTTTGGTTTAATGTAGACATACTTTCATAGGACTTCATAGATGTTTTTCTTCTCTTTCATTGCCTTATCACAACTTTGATTTGTGTAACTTCTCAAGCACATTTCTATAAAAAGGAAAACATTTCTAGAAGTGAGTAAGTTCTTCTGCGATGTAGTACCCTCTATTGGTCCTGATGGAGTTGTGAAGAAAAGAATGACTGTTTCTCTGTTTAGGATGTTGGAGAGATAGTAGAAAATGCATCCTGCCTGACCATGGTTTGCTTGGAAAACCATAAATATCACTATAGAATGGAAATAGCACTTTCTTATCCCCCTGGGCCACTGTAAGAGATAAGTACACTGAAGTCTTTAAATCACTCGGGTAAAGTGTAAGGGCACACAAGTTTTCCATGTTTGAATGTTTGTCTACAAGAGGGGAAAGACCAGCAGGGGAAAGAGGTGCTATCAGTGAATGGCAGAGGCTCAGTGTGTGCTGAATTTTTTGGCTGTCACTGTTGGAATTAGTCTGTGGGACAATGCTTCAGCAAATTACAACTTTTTATATCTGATTTCCGCCTGAGCCTTTCTTGCACAAGGTTTACCTTTCCCTCCCTCTCTGACTACCTATGGTTTTTGCTCCACAGCATCTGAATATCACCTGTATGCGCTTAATGACCAGATGTTCTCTGTCATGCTGTTCTTCCAAAGCTAGGCTGGAGAATGAGAAAAAAAAGAAAAAAAGAAAAAGAAAAAAAAAAGAGGACTCAAACTAAATTATCCAGGGATTACACTAACAGAAAATGATGCTCTTGGTATGGAAACTATTAAAGAAAACCTGATTTTGTCTTTATATACTAGGGTTCATTAACTTTCTCTCTGGTACAGCTAATGACCTGAACAGAAGCTGTGGTTCATTAGTGATCTTTCTCTCTCTGCCTGGCAGTTGAACAGAAAAAAGAAAGAGCTGGAAGGAAACAGAAACTCGAAGTGAGACAGAACATCATCATGTGTTTCCAGGTTAGCAAGTAAATCTTTTTTCTCTTCCTGTCCTTGTAATAGGAATGATACGATGCTTACAGATAAAATCATTCTTTATGCCAGAGTTGGTTTATTCACCAAACAAGGAGTTAATTTACCCTCTCATTACCAATTTCTTGTTCTAGAGTTGGCAGGATCTGTTTTCATCTCTGGAGCTTTTAGCATCTTAAGCTCTGTCTGCCTTGTGCATGACAGCTACATGGGGTCATTGGCACCAGGGAGTAGCTGCAGGAAATAGCCTGGCCTGATCTGCCTTGCTGGCATCCAGCTCCTGCAGGACATGCCATGCTGCTTTGCATTGGTGCAGGATAAAGTAATGGTGGGCAATGCTGTTGCCTGTGTATCCAGCTCTGGGGTGGTGCTGATGCAAACCAAAGCAAGCTCAGGGAGCCATTAAATGTGTTTCTGTTTCCCTGTATGGAAAAATTTCTGTGTTACTTGTGAAAGCCTCCTTTGTGGAGTTGTGATTGTCAAGGAAATCTGTTCCTCTTCAGCATGCCATTCTTACAGCACAAGAAAAGGTCTTTAAATTCTATTGAATCGTATTCCATTTGCGGGGGGAGAGAGGAGAGGGATGAAGAAAAGTAAAAAAAACCACTGCACCAACATTGCAATGTTACATAACTTACAAAATAATACACTAAAATATTCAGCCTCTCATATTTTCAAGGCTGACTTTTTTTTTTCCTAAACATCACTGCTGTTATTTTTTAATGCCACAATAAAATTGATTACCTCTCATCACCTCTCCTGTTTAAACTCAACTTTCTGAGGAAAAGATGTGCAGTTTAATGTGACTTTAAAATGAACATTATGAAATGTAGCATGTGAATTCCAGGCAAGTAGCCAATGGATTACTTGTCACTGAAGGTAATTTTCTCTCTCTCCCTACTTTTTCTTTATACATAGTGTTGCACTAAAATATAGATATTAAATGTGTTTAAGGGAATTGTTCTTACTTGTAATCAAATGAAGAGAATTAGTATGTGAAATAGCTAATATTTGCAGATAGTTATTGAAATGTCAGACCTGTAAATACAAACTGTGTGTTTTGATTTGGGTAGTTAGTGCTTTTAGAAGGCATGAGGTGAACAAAATGATAATGAATAAGTGGACAAAGAGCCAGTGACAGACATCTTTTGAATTAAAAAGGGATTCTGAGTCATACATAATGCTATCATATACCCACCAAAATTAGACATAGAAAAGACATGTCAGACAAAGCAGTCTGTTCCTTTTTTTAGCACAGGACTGTTCCCTGAATGATATTACTTTGTCCAATCTAGTTTTAAGTATTGGAAGCAGTAGATCATCCCCATGG
Organism: Scytalopus superciliaris; assembly: GCA_013400415.1. NCBI lineage: Eukaryota > Metazoa > Chordata > Aves > Passeriformes > Rhinocryptidae > Scytalopus > Scytalopus superciliaris. The sequence goes on from VXBX01005861.1 coordinate 82,753, forward strand.
GAGACTGTGACACACTCTAGTAGTTCTCACTATTGAATTTTCAGTGATGTTCATCCTAATTTTCCCTTTGTTTAATTTCTTGCTGTTGTTCCTATGTACAGCTATATTCTCAAGCATTTATTTATTTATTTAAATTAATTTTTGGCCCCGTCTTCTCCTCCCTTTCCGCAAACCTGACAAATAAAGGCTTTGGCATTATTTCTTACAAGTCCTTTGGGATTCAGAGGGTCTGTGAGGTTGCCCACAAACAAAGCATTATAGTGCCTAAGGATGAGGTGATTTCCTCCAGCTGCCTAGATGAGTTAGGTCGCTGGTACCCATCTGCCCCTAAACTAGGGATTAGCCTTTGAAGAGCCATGTCAAAGTGTATGAAGGATGAGTTACCCCTTATAGCTAAGCAAAAGTAGAAACTAGCCCCTAAGTGACACCCAAGTTAATCCACCTCATCTTGTCCGTGTTCAAACCACAGACGACAATACTGTCATCTGCTGTTACAGAAGTTATGCAGCCCAGATGAAAAACAGGATTAAGAATTGTGCCACAAATCCTTGATGCACTTCAAATTTTTTGTTGGTTTTGGATTATATTTCCCATCTAGAGCATCAATTCCAGTTGTGGGCTGCTCCTCTCTTGGGTCACAGATTGCAGGAATGGCTCAGACACCAGCAAAAAAGTGATGTTACATGCACTGGACTTCTTACAGGCAATGTTGTTAGTCTGGACAGCTGGACTAGGACCTTCCTGGAAATCAAAGGCATGAGACAATTTCTGTTGCTGTACACCTGCACCTGACCTTTCTGTAAAGGGTCTTTAAGTGGTGGATCAGAGAGATGCAAGAAAATGTTTTCATGATACCTTTTACAACTGGTCTTTAGGACTGCAGCATGATTTAGGTTGGAAGGGGTCACTGCAAATCCTGTGGTCTCAACTATGTGCCAAATCAGGGCCAGGCTGTGACCTTTGCAGGGTCTGATGACCTGAATCGGGAACAGCACGGCGGCCAAGCCCCAGGCAGCTCGGTCCACTAGCTCACAGACATCAATATGATGGATGGCAAATGGTGTTTATTGGCTCGTAACACAGCATTATATAGTACAGGTCTACGAGGTCACTTCCGTCTGCTTACATCACACACTCTGTGCTATTGCCTTCTGGGGGTAGGGGTCCTGTCTTTCCGTGACAGCACGATATCTTGCGAACGCCTGGCCCTAACTACTGCAACACCAGGCTTAGATCAGCTTGCTCAGGGCTGTGTCCTGCTGAGTTTCAACTGTCTACAAAGATGAGGCTTTTGCAGCCTCACTGGGACACCTGTTCCAGTGTTTAACTCTCTCATGGGGGAAGAATTAATGTATAATCAGAATTTCCTTTACTGCAACTTGTGCCTTTGCATATTTTGTAGCACTTCCAAGGATGTTTTTCTGTTTATCCAGGCCTCATAAAAGTAAAGCCTTTTTATGGTATCACTTCAGGGAAGTTTTATGTTCAATATATTGCTTTCTAAAAGAAAGTGTTGTCTTAGTGTCATGGTTTAACCTCAGCCAGCAACTGAATACCACGCAGCCGCTTGCTCGCTCACTCACTCACTCACCAGTGGGATCAAAGAGAGAATCAGAAGCAAAAAAGTTTGAAGAACTCATGAGTTGAGATAAAGACAATTTAATATGAAAAGCAAGAGCCACATGAGCAATAAAGGAAAACAAGAAATTCATCCATAACTTCCCATGGGCAGGCAGGTGTCCAGCAGAGCAGGGCCTCATCACGCATAACAGTGACTTGGGAAGACAAACACCATCCCTTGAAATGTCCCCCCCTTTCCTCCTTCTTCTTTCCACTTTAAATACTGAGCATGATGTCATATGTGATGGAATATCCCTTTGGTCAGCTGGGGTCAGCTGGCCTGGCTGTGTGGCAACCACAGCCTCCTCACCAGTGGGACAGTAGGAAAATCAGAAAAGTCCTTGGCTCTGTGTAAGCGCTGTTCAGCAATAAGGAAAACATCTATTCACATCAACACTCTGTTCAGCACAAATCCAAAACACAGCCCCATGCTAGCCACTGTGAAAAAAATTAACTCTACCCCAACAAAAACCAGGACACTTAGATCAGTGGTATTATTATCATCATCTTTTATGCAAGTGGTGATCTGGGAACCCTGGCATTAAAATTCTGAAGTCCCAGTATACCTTTATGAACCTGTTTCCCCTGTGCAGAAGGTGTCTGTGTGCTCAGTGAAGTGCTGACTTGGCATACCCATGTACACCCTCTCACCCTCAACTTTGATTGCATTATTATAGAAATGCTTCAGGCACTGGGGCTTCTCCATGAGTGTATTAAAAGTAACAGTATTGGTCTTGTTTGTCACTGACCAAGGACCCAGGAAAGTATAAGGAGAAAAAAAATCATGAAGGAGAAGGTCCAGAAATGCTTCTACTTTGAAGGTGAATCTCTGTGTGCAGCTTACTGGCAGCACAGCGATCCTTGCCATTGTCCACAGCTCCTTGAAGGCCCATCAATCTGAGAATAAGGTGTCCTACTTTCATTGACCTTTCTCATGTATCTTGTGCCCTGCACATACTGTGTATGTCTGGGTTGCTTCAAAGAGCTGTTGGACTGCGGCTCTCCTTCTGCTGCCTTAGAGCACCAAGTTCATTATAAGCCTGAGCAGCAATTCTTGGTTTCAGGAGCCAGTTACACAAATGGCTTTCTTATTGGTAAAAGTGACACACATTCATAATTGAAAAGCAGAAACAGCTTGAATATTGTCCTGTATCTCTGCTACTGCAATATGCTTCATAAATAATAATAATAGGGACTGGGCTGGAGGACAGAAGGTGAGCAGAAGTCTTCTGGAAATAGCTCTAATAAGAAGGATAAAGATGAAATGTTGTGGTGTTGTATGATGTTATAATTGGCCAGTGCAATTACATTTTGTTTACCTTATGGTAATGGAATTTATTTTCACAGGTACACTTTGAGAATCATAAGTGTTAGATGTACTGCAGAAGAGACCCTGACTGCACTGATGTATTTCCTTTGGACCTCTGTGGACATGGGAAGAATAGGATTACATGCAAATGACTCTTGACGGGTTATGTGGCATTGATTTTCAAAAGGGGCTGCTCTTTGATTTTCTGAGTATAATTACAGAATCTCACTGTTTTCTTTCTCTGTTATTGATGGCTGAAGGGCTTTCATAGCCGTGAATTTCATCTCAGGAGAACTGTGATCTCTACCTTTCTAAATTGTGGTGACATGTTGCCATTGTCATTTGTACTAATGGCTTATATAGGTGGCAAGGAATCACTGCATGAATAAGAAAAGAAATGCATCTTCATTTTATTAATGAAAGTGGAAAAGAAGCTCTTCTGGCACCAGATCTATAGCTCTGGAGACTGAGGAATTTCAGCGCTGTTTAACTCAAGTGGTGGAAATTAAAGTTACCTTATAGTGTCCTAGCAAATATATTCCCTAGAGAAAGGCTCATGTTAGTCTGTTAGTCATCAGTGTCAATTAACACTAGTACAACGTGGACAACTATCTCTAGCACTCAGAGATGCATTTGATCTGAAAACCTGAGTCTAAATTTGGAGGAAGTTAAGAACGGAATTGTGAATGTGAATTTTTATTACATATTCTCTGCAGTTTGAAAAGAATGGCTTTCTTTTGTGGATAAGACGGAACAAATTTTTAGTTTGGGATTTTCAAAGATTTTCAATAAATGCTCTGTATTCTTGACAGAAGCATCTGAGCACCAATAACTCAGGTACTTCTGTTTTCATTTGTAAGTGATACAATGTGTAAGTTACACAACTGCTGGGAAGCAATACAGGTCTTGAGAAGTGAGCACAATGATAAGGAGTTACGGGTGGTACTTAACTTAGCTCATAACATCTATCTTAAACTTCACCACTACTTCAACCCAGAGACCTACCAGACATTGGAGAGGCTGAGTGACCTGACATCTGAACTCATTTCCCTGCCAGGCACTGATTCAAAATTCTACTATCCTGCCCAGCAATCTGAGCTGACTACGTGTAGGTGACATGGGCAGTCCAGGTTCTTGTTACAACATCCGTCTGCAAGGTGAGAGGAAAGGCTATTCGACTGATAAAAGCTGCATCCCCCTTGGTAGGTGAGCACAGTAAATGTGGTAAAATAAATAAAAATAAATCAATGTACATCAAGTCAGCACCTTGCCACTGCTGGCCGAGCCCTCCTGCAGAGATGCAGGAGCCCTTCTCCTGCTGGTTTGTGCTGTTTGCACTCAGGTCACTTCACACTGTGATGTGGTACAAAGTCATCTGCATGCCTGGGGTTGCAGTTGGCAAATCCAGCCTGGATCTGGCTGAATGCCAGCATGAGATTGGGCTGAAGTCAGACCTCTGCTTGGTTGCAATTCCTGAAATGCTCGTGGGCTGAAAAAAATTGCATGATGTCCTTTGGACCTCTTCCTTTCCCTTGTGAGCTGAGCAAGTGGTTCCCAGGCAGGCTTCAGAGTGAGAAATAAATAGCAATATGTTTTGAAGAGTTCTTAAAGAGTTTTATTTTTTACATTCCTTGCAAGCTACTGCTGTGCTTATTTGCCTATCAATTCATTTTCTCTTTGCTGGTACATTTACTCTATATTTAGCACATTTTAAGAGGACAGCTAGATTGTACAGACAGAAAATCACACAGTAGGGCCTTATTTACTGTACTGTAATAACTGTGTTCATAAATCCAACCTCTCTCTGGAAAACTCATATACCTGTCTTTTCTTTCTTCCCTTTGATTCCCGTCCTTGCCTCTCTCTGTGCTGATAGCAGGCAGTAGGAACTGTACTCAGTACCTCTGAGTATTATGGTCCATTTACTTAAACATGAATGCTGATATTAAACTTAAGGCATCAAAGTTTGACTCTTTTTTCTTACTCATAGTTTTGTGGTGGTCTGTTGTTTATACATTTACAGTGAAAGACATTTCTGGGATATTAAGATTTATGACAGACAGGAAAGCAGGGAGTGGATGTTTATCTGAAGTGCAGTTTCCTCAGCTATTTGGGTTTTGAAGGGGTCTTTAAATGTTAAAATGCACTTACACTAGGAGGTGATAATGTATTGAAAGCCTTTGCTGGAGAAATATTTAGTAGAATATTTTTAAAGACATGCATTTATTTTTAACTTTTATGATTTATAATACTGCAGTTTTGTAATAATGGAAATATAACCTACATGGTATAATTAAAAATTAAATGCTACAATATAAAGATATGCAATTTATTTGAATATTTATTTGTGATGGGTTGGATAAACCCCCAAAACTTAGATTAAGGCCCTAGTTTAGTTAGACCTGAAACCAAATTTAGCAGGTCCCAGTTTTTGGGCCATGGGGCACTCCGTAGATTCAGAGGGGCAAGTATCACCTGACTTAAGCAACCAANTTAAGCACCCCCCCAGCACACAGATTGCCTGACATAAGGTAAAATTTAAAATTATGAAAATAAAACATTTTTCTTGGACTCAAACCTCTAACCAGAGTAAATGGTGAAGCAGAGGGAACTCATACAATCTTAGAATGGTTTGGGATAGAAAGGACCTTAAAGATCATCTGATTCCACCCTCCCTGCCATGGGTAGGAACACCTTCCGCTAGACTGGGTTGCTCAGAGCCCCATCAGGGATGGAACACCCATGACTTCTCTTGGGAACATGTTCCAGTGCCCTTCCACCCTCACAGTAAAGACTTGATTCCTAGTATCTAATCTAAATCTACCCTTATTTAGTTTAAAGCCATTCCTTCTTGCCCTTGCACTACACGCACCTCTAAAAAGTCCCTCTCCAGCTCTCCTGTAGCCCCTTTAGGTACGGGAAGGTGCTATAAGATCTCTTGGAGGCTTCTCTTCTCCAGACTGATCAACCTTCACTCTCTCAGACTTTCCTCATAGGAGAGATGCTCCAGCCCTCTGATCATCTTAATGTCCTCCTCTGGACTCGTTCAGCTCCAGATGGGCCAGGCTGAAGAAAACTGAAAATAGGATTTCCTAATAAAGGGCTGTCATCACTTGAATGGAAGTCCTACACTAGTTTGTGAACCATACTGGTAGGATGTAGAGCTGTAGATCTGCAGGTGCTGTAAATATTTTCTATAATTTCTCTTTTATTCAGTTATGCCATTCATTAAAAAAAATGGAAAAAGGTATGTCAGCACAATGATGTGGGGAGAAGCTGGTGAAGGAGGTGGGAACTGCTCTGTGCCATCCTCTGAGGAAGCCAAATCACATGGACTTTTACCATGGAGTGCTCGAGGTATAGCGGGTTTGGGGTAACTATTAGGTGTGAGAAATAAAGCTGTTCCTCAGACTCAAGAGGGATAAGGTACCTAAAGCCATTAAACTAATCTGAAAATACAGCTTAAAAAACTGCACACTGTTTTAGTATTGCCATTAGTGGAGAGAGGCATTTCTCTTAAATATAGGTTTTTCCTGGAATAGGAATGGTTGTTAAGCAGCTACTGAATTTTGTATGCCACAGGGAAGGAAAATCATGCTCCTTTAATAATATTTTGTATATGTAAATGTGCTCTCAGTTTCTGATAATTTTATTAACCAGGCAATAAATACAGAAAAAAGGGGTGGGAAACTGAGGTTGTAGTTTTTCAGCCTTTAAGATAATCTCTTTCATAGGGATTATATGAGAAGGTAGGTATAACTTTCAATATCTTTCAGGTCCATCACCTGCTACTTTCCTTTGGTGGTCTCACCACACTTAGGGAGATAGATGGGTATATCAGAAAATTGTCTACACATAATTTATCATACTTGGGCACCAGTGACAACAGACTCTCTGCTTTGGAAGAGCCTGGGGTTAGTATGGTGAGGAAAAGAAATAACTCCTTACCCCGAGGGCTTAGTTCTTCCCATGCAGCACTGAGGGCAGCTGAAAGCTGTGTGGGGAAACTAAACAGCTGAAGCATTTCGTGTTTAACGTGGCATGAGAATAAGGGTGAGATGAGTCCTCTTCGCCACTGCCAAAGCTTAAACATAAGATTGAAAGAAGTCCTAATGGGATTACTGCAAAAAGTCCCCCTGAAGAAAGTGGAGAGGTTACACAAACTAAATCTATTATCCATCATCCCGTCATTAACAAAGTGGAAGAACTGGCAGAAGAATTGTTGGTCTAAGTTCAAGATCTCCAAAAATAGGTAAGAAAAATAGACTGGGGAAATATTCGCTGGGAAGATTCCTTCAGGGGGAGGGGTTGGGTGGTATGGCTAGCCTTCTTCATCTCTCATTTTTAGAAGTCTATTATGTTATTCTGTAGAGTGAAGAGTGGTTGAAATGATTAATGGAATGCAGGGATTGACATATGAGCAGACGGCCAAACGAGTGAATCCATGCAGTGTGCTCAGCGCGTCGCAGTGAGGGATTCCTGAATGCTGCTGGGTAGGCAGGCAGGGGCGCTGCACCCTGCAATTTGAGGAGGTGTAAATTAGCTGAAACAAAACAACGATTAGCCAAGAAAATCTTTTAACACAACATTTTATTGTGCCCACCTGTGATCTCTGACAGGAATGATAGCTCGCTCTGTACTGCTCTGCTATGGTGCTGGTACCCACGGCTCCCTCACTCTCTCCCAGTTCCTGCCATCCCTTGCCATGGTTCAGGGCATGTACTCTGCTCCTCATTCTGGCTCTGCAGCCCCACTTTGCCACAGAACCATCACGGGCCATCTCCTGATAATCCCCTGAAAAGCCAGAAGGTGTGTTGCATTCCACACTGTTTTTAAAAGAGTAGGAATCGTAAGTTAAAGAGGAAAAACATTCCAAATGAAAAGAATATCTGGATTAGATGAAGAAGGTGCACAATACTGAATTCAGAAAGGTCTCTGCAGGTATGGAGGCTTTGCTGACACCACCCCTTGAAGAACCAGCCAGGGTAGAAGAACTCCTCCTACCTGGCTATCCCCTTCTACCTGCCATGCCAGACCAGCTGCCAGTTCACCTGCGGACTTGGAGCAGAAATCAAGAGCAGCAGATGTTGCAGCCTGCTGAAAGCTCGCTGGTGGCTGAGCGTTTGAATGCCTAGAGAAGAGCTCTTGTGGAGAAGGCCGCTGGCTGACTGCAGGATTGCAGCACACCATACTTTTGGATGATTTTGGCATTTTACTGTGAAACCTCCTCATGGAGGAAAATGTATCAGGATTTTCCTAGCACTTCAGACAACCACTTAGTAGAAGTTGGTCCTGACTCTCCATTGCTTTGCTTGAATCTTGCTTGAAGTACTGGAGTGTTGTTGGTAGTGTCCTTGTCCTGTGATGTTTTGGAAAAGTGATGGAACTTTTTATCTGCGTAGTTAGATTTGAGTCTATTTGACCTCTAAGGAAAGGAGAGAGGAAATGATATTGTATGAAAATTTTCTGGCTGGGAAGAGGGGGGAATTTATTTTTTTTTTAAAAGGGAAGAGACTATTATCTGGCTTTTTCATTCAAGTTTTCAGCCTGACACAATCATGTCCCATAAACCCTTAGATATGAAACAAAAACATACATGCTTTAAGCCCATGTTCTATCTAAATAAATCTTACAGAATGTGAAACCACAAAAATTGCTCCACTGTGTAGGACCAGAAGCTCAGCTGCTCCAGTGCTGCTTGTAACACTGCCCCATTACAGCTGCTTATGGAAAGGTTTTTTATCCATGCAGTGGGTTTCCACAACAGCATAATGCTGTTTTCCATTTTATCCTCTGCCTTATGCTGCTAATTTTAATGGTCTGTTTGTCATTCTGACCACTGCTGAACATCGAGGTGAAGTTTTCAGAAAACAATCTAGTGTGAGGCACTGTTGCTGATGCAGACTTGTTCCTCAGTGTGTTCATTGCTTGGTACTTGTTAACTCTTAATTTTGTGCATGCTTCCTGTGGTTGGCTTTGGCTGATTGAAGGTTCTGTGAGATGGGCACCAAGTGGGGTGCTGGACCTTGCTGTGATCTTGCATGTTGGAAACTAAAACTAAATTATTTGTGTGGGTTTTTTTTCTTTTTGCTGATGAGAGTAATTAACTTAATAGAAAATATAGTAAAATAATATATTAATGTCTTTGCACATCTCTTCTATTCTTCTTACTATAACACTTGTGATGTTCATCTCTGAGGTAAATTAATATGATGTTTTATTCTGCATAGCAAAGGATGTGATGGAGATGTTGTGTAATATTAATATAAATAGGGTCAGCTGTACATAGTCTGTCTGATGCTCCTGTTTTACTTGTCTTTTTTTTATTTCATCTCATTGGACCTCATAGTTACCCAGTGGTTTTTTTATTAAATTATTTATTGTAGCCAGATGATTGATGTTGTTTCATTTTGGTTCTTTGTGACTTCCCGATTCTTTAGTTGTCAAAATGACAAGCACTCAGTGATTAATTAAAACCTTTATTTTGCTCTGGTGTTGTTCATCTTCAGTCAAATCTAAATTCTTATGTATTCCAAGAAAATAATAAATATTCCCCAAATGTGGGTTTCTAAAATTTAGATCAAGGAATACCTTCATTTATTTTTAAGCATTAATTTTTTATTATATTTAATTTTTTATATATCCACACATGTATATATAAAAATATTTTCTAGTGAAAAATGTTAAATTGAAAACTCTTTACAAGAAAACTGCCAGCATGGCCTGATGTTGGATGGTCAACACTGTAAACTTCCTCACAGAGCTCTCTTTTTTCTAAGGAAGGTGAGAAAAATTAAGAGGGGCTCCTTGCAGGACTGACAAACCTTCTCTCTCTAACTGGCATTAATTGCAGTCCTCTTTTTGGTTTTGTGGACATATAGCACAGATTCCTCTCATCTATGCTGAAGTGTTTGGTGTTGATAGAAACATCTGAATTATTTACCTTAAGGTCTCTTTATAGTTGATAGAAAGAAATAAGCACTCTCAAAGGTGCAATTCATCTCGTGTTGAAGGAGACAGCTCACATAGGGTACTGAAGAACATCCTATTCCCTGATAAGAAAGGGACGGACCTAGACATATGATGAGATAATTCCCCCTCAGACTCGGGCTGAGATGACTGATTTATTTTCCGTAGCTGGACACACAGAAAGCAAAATCTCCCAGTTCCTGTGCTGGGTGTGGAAAAGGCTGCCATCTCATTCCTGGTTTCCTGTGACATCTTGTTTCTCAGCAGGAATACTTCCTTCTAAAAATGTATTTGAACATCTCCTTTCATATACTTTTATCTGCAAAAGCTTAGTGGCAGTAAGAGCAGCTGTGAATGGCAGAACATGTTCCTTTGAATGCAGTCACACCATTCCATGTGCAGAAATACACCAGCACAAGCTGGCCTAGCCTTTGCAGCTTTGGGGTGGGACTCTGCATTGAGTATTGAACTCTGTTGCAGTGGCAAAGAGACCAGAGTCTGGGAGTGTTCTCCACTGGGGTGGGGAGGCACAGGGCCACCTGGCCAGCATGCCAATCAGAGTTTACTCCTGGAACAGCCATTCTTAATTCCTCTTGGGAAGAGCTGAGTGGTTGGCTGGAAATGTTTTAAGGTACCTTTGGCTTTCTGGAATTGCTTTCACAGACCAATTTCTTTTTCATGGGGTCTCATGTGAGAACAAACTCATTAGCTTTCTGATATGATTCCCTGAATGGCTGACTCATGAATTCCTCTAATGTTTCAAATTTTCATGTACATAGCACATCAGATTTTGCTGGTAAACTGGATTTAACTTTCTTTTCAGTCTTTTGTTTAGGATTTTTATCTAATTTATTCTGGTGCTTCTCATTTCTAGCTTCCTCTGCTTAATGTTCCCAAAGATGTGATTGACTGCACCTGAAGTTACAGCTACTTGGCCTGTTAGAGAAAGAAATGAATTGGCTCAAGCAAATTACTAAAGTAAAATTCATATGATAATACTTTTGCTGATTGGTTGTAGTCTTCCTTTATGGAAAACTCAATAAAATCTTAATTAGAAAAAAAAAAACAGATAAGGAAAAAGCAAGTAAAACCATTTTTTAAAACATCCTGAAGTTCCCTATTCTTTATCAGTTCCTTTGATGGTATTGAATAGATACTTACTCTGCTTTGGAACTCTACAAATGTCATTGCTGAGCTACTGATTCTGCTGAAAGGACAAGGATCAGATGAGGAAAATTCAAGGTATGAAAGAGTGTGTCTACTGCCAAAGTGAATACCTCTGCATATTCCATAAAAGATTTCTGCATATATGATTTTTAAATTTTTGCCAGCCACTATCATGTCTTCCTGATGTATTGTTATACATGGTATGACCTTTTCATGTAGCTTCAGTTGCAGAGTGTAAAGAAACCTCCCCATCATTCTACTTCATGAACATGCACAACACAAAGGAATGAAAAGATTTCTTCCTGTTATAAAATCTGTTTGACTGTATTGAACCCAAAAAATGAGAGACAGCAAGAAAGCAAATTCGACAAGTTCCTCACACCCCCTTCTTCTGCCAGAAGAATTAATTGCATGTTTCCTATGAAGCAAAGCACAATAGGGTTTTATGGTACATGTCTTGTCATTTTGTTACACTGCCATAGAAAATTCAGAATTTTCTGCAGGTATGTGTAAATGATGTTAAGCGTTGCTTTGTAGAAATCTGACCAAATGCTTAAGGATCAGATGAAGAAGTGGATTAGACATCATGACACTCAGAGCACAGTGTCCCCACAGGCTATACCAGGAACCCAGTTAGAGGCCAACCTCTGTCCATGATGCCATGGAACATATTATTTTGCTTAGATAAACAGTTTAACACTCATGTTACTTTCCAGTCCATATAACAAGTTTTCTAATTTCAAACTGCCTATGGGGTTCATCTCTGGACTGGGAGAACTCCTGAATGATGGCCAGGCATTGTCAGAAGGGTAATGAACTGGCAAAGACCATACCAGGAACAGCACTGACACTTGACATGTCTGGATGGTTACATGATGGTCCTTGATCCTGTTCACTCAGTTTGCTTTCTTTCTTTCTTTTTTTTTTTTTTTTTAATCTCTTTCTCTTTGTTCCCTCTCTAAGGCAGACATTGCATTTTATGGTTAAATGGGGAAAGGTAGGAAACCAAGATAGGGATGGCCTAAGGTGGGAAACACTGGGACACCTAAGCCAACTACTGAGATCCAGCAAAGGGGGTGGTGTCCCCCAAGGGTTGATACTGTGTTCTGTATTGTTTAATTCATAAATAGCTTGGATGGAGGGGTTGAGTGCCTCCACAGTAAATGATGTGATGATACAAAACCGGGAGGAGTGGCTAATCCCCCAAATGCTGTGATGCCATTCAGAAGGATCTCTGAACTCCTGCTTTAGTTGTGCAAAATACCTGACCAGCTGCAGAACTTAAAGTTATAAATAAATGTTTTTTTTGTAAATACCCCAGAAAACTGAACAAGTTATGAAATGATAAATTTTGTCATTGTTTTCTGAATGTAGGAACTCTAGTTCTATAATTTATATACTTTGATTTGATATACTTATTTGATGATGCATCCATGTACATTAAGCCCTTACTTCCATGTCTAGTTAAATTTTTACTGTTTTTTTTCTCATATGTGTCTCAGGCTGTTCTTCACAAAATCTGCAGTTTATTTGGCTGCATTTCACAGGACTTTATTCACAGTTGTAGAATTGCCATTTGACTTTTTAGGCTGGCCTAAACAATGCTAGTGAGTCCTTTGGCTCAGTGAGTAGTGATGTAAATGATTTAAACCCACTCCATTTGCTGTCTTTTCATAATATTATGTAAGTTTGAAGCTGGATGTAGCAGAAGAAAACTTTTGTGCCTTCCCACCTGCTGCCAGGCCTTTTGGCAACAAATGAGGTTGCCTTGTCTTTTAAAACATGTATGCTTTACTTTTATTAGAGATAATGAGAATTTTACCCATATGCTGATGTAGTGTATCTGTCAGACTTGAATGAAAAGAACATTCAATATCCTCTAGATAGGACCAGAATATCATGGCTGTGTTTTCAAAAATATGTTACGAAACATTTATGTCAAAATAGTTAAGTACTACCAGACTTGCCATAGTGTTTGGAGGTATTGTTTGTCTCTTCCACCACCAATGAGGCTGAGGTCTTCCAAATAGTAATTTCATTCTCAAAATAGTCATCCTTATGCACAAATGAAAATTACATTAAAAAATCATAAATGTATTTGTCCTAATTTGAAGGAGCATTTGATTTTAAAATAAATTTCAACTTTTAAATTTATCATTTTAGATGTAAGTTTTGGATATTTTCAAAGACAGAAAAACATTATTGCATAGAAACTGAACAGATTTATCAAAAAAAGTTTGTTACAAGCCTTCAACGCCACCTGATTTTTCAATGTGATCTAAAAGGCTAGCTAAGTTTGTTTGTTATTTCACATTCTATGGTGGATGCACCATCCCTGGGAGCATTCAAGGGCAGGTTGGATGGCACTTAGAGCAACCTGGTCTAGTGGAAGGTGTCCCTGTCCATGGCAGAGGGGTGGAACTAGATAGTCTTTATGGTCCTTTCAAATCCAAACCATTCTATGATTCCATGATTCTGAGTAGGAGCTAAAAAATGATCCCCACTTCTTGAAATATCTTCTGTGAGTTCAGGATTATTGTTGGAATCTGGTTTGTGGTAATCTTTGTAACTTGGAAGTTGAAAGAGCTGAAGCAGATTTTCTATGTGCTGACCTCAGAAGCTTTGTGGGGAGCTTAGTTTGACCACCTCTTGCCTCTCCGAGGAGAAGGCTGCAGGGAATGTGTTGTGACTCTACTGCACTGTGTGTTATGAAGGCAATGGTGTTCACACTGCTATCACAATTAACATCAATGACAAAGAGGATGAAGAAAGAAAGACCTGCTTTGAGTGCACTTAGATATTTCTGATTCTCCGACCTTGATGAAATCCTTCTCAGGTTTGTGAAAACCCTAGCTGAAGCAATCCCAACAGTCTCTCAGTACATTATGAGAATGTGTGGAGGTGGATCAAGTTCTGGAAGACTGGAAAAGAGCAAACATAAGACATCTTAAAAAAATAAGGCAAAAGGGAAGGTTATAGAATGATGGGCCAATTTCTTTTGTGGGAACATACCAGAAAAAAAAAAATGCAACAGTACTTTTGTAGGGCACCTAAAAGAACACCAGATGAGTAAGTAGTAAATTCGTTGGCAGCATGCAGTGAGTGTTAACTCATTTGTCAGGATTATATCGTATCAGATCAATCCAAAATCTTTTTATGAGAAGTAACATGCCTTAAGGGTATAGACATCACATAGCTAGGCTTTGCTCAGAGGTCTCACATTACAAGAGCAAGTTCGGGTTATTTTAAAGTGGGGACAAAAGTGTCTTGGGATGCCGCATTCAGAGCTGCTGCCAGCACTTTGCCATCAAACTGCTATGATGAATTGAAGACCTATCCTAGGTTTAGTATGTTCAATGTTTTCATTATAATCCAATACCAGGTCGTTAGAATATGCTTATTAAATCTGCAAATAAAATGAATCTGAAAGAGGCAGCAAACAGATTGAAAGATAAGAATTAATTTAAAATGATCACAACAATTTAGAGAAATAGTCTTGAAAACAGCATAGAATTTAATTAAAACAAATGCATGGTTCCGCACTTAGCCAGGGATAAACATTTGAGAAAATACAATAAGAAAAACAGAGATAAGACAGGAAACAAACTTGAAAAAAAAGTATTTGTATGTTAGAGTGAGTCAAAAAATGAATGAAAGTTAAGAGTATTATGCTGTTTGTATTGGTTTGTGTTGGAAGATTTTGGTAGGAGGAATGGGGAGAGGGACCTGAGGGAAAGCCCCCACTGGAGCAGGCTCCTGGCAAGACTTGTGGTCCCATGGAGAGAGGAGCCCACACTGGAGCAGGTTTGCTGGCAGGACTTCTGACCCTCTGGGGAACCCATGCTGGAGCAGTCTGTTGCTGGAGGAACTGCAGCCTGTGGGAGGGAACTTTGCCAGAGCAGATTTTGCAGAACTGTAGCCTGTGGGAAGGACTTATGTTGGAGAAGTTTGTGGAGGACTGTCTCTCAGGGCAGGGACCCCACACTGGAGCAGGGTAAGAGTGTCAAGAGTCCTCTCCCTGAGGAGGAAGGATCTGGAAAGACAACTTGTGATGAACTGACCACAACTGCCATCCCCCTGTGATGCTGGGAGGGAAAAGGTAGAAGAATGGGGAGTGAAGCTGAGCCTGGGAATAAAGGAGTGGTGGGGGGGGAAGATGTTTTAAGATTTGGTTTTATTTCTCATGACCCTTTTCTGATTTGATTGGTAATAAATTAAACTAATTTCCCCAAGTGGAGTCTGTTTTGCCCATGACAGTAACTGGTGAGTGATCCCTCCTTGCCCCTATATAAACCCACCAGCCTTTCATTACATTTTCTCTCCCTTGCCCAGCTGAGCAGAGGAGTAACAGAGTGGCTTTGGTGGGCACCTGGCATCCAGCCAGGGTCAGCCCACCATACTGCTGCACAGAGGTCAAACATCACACTGGGATTTATAAACAGCAACATAGTTCTTAAATTTTGTAATGTAATTTTTCTTCACAACACTGTTATAGCTTTTTGAGATGTGAACCAGCTGGAGGGAGTACAGAGGGAGGCTGTGAGTAAAGTCTGGTGATCTACAAAGAATGGGGTGTTTGGTTCCTGTAGAAGGCATAAGATAGAAAGGAGAGATTATATCAGTGTATGAATATGTAAAAAAGCTGCAAAAAGAATGTTTCCTACAGCCATGAAGAGTAAGGCAAAAAATAAAACTTAAGCTGCAGATAGAGATGTTTACTTAAAATTTTAGGAATGGTTTTTCTCGTGATAGGAATTGGTAGACATTGTAGTTGCTTAAGAATGTTTTACAATTCTCATCACTAGAAGTATTAAAGAACAGGCTCAGCAAACAGGGATAAGATAATTTGGGAATATGACAGCTACAGTAGTTCCTTGTCATAGGAAAAAAAGCAAAATAGATAATCCCTTCAAGTGCCTTCTAACCTTTCTGTGTTTGTGCAGTTGTGTTGTGTATCTGGACGTGGTACAGGGAAAAAAGGTGTAGTAGGAAGCTGTCTCCCTTTATTCTTATCTGTGCCAACCCCTCTCCCATGCAGGCCTCTGGCAAGTTCAGGCAGCATGAGCACAGTTGTAGTGACTCCTCTATAACAGTGATGAGTAATATTTCTGAGTGATAACAGTAGTTAAAAATATATGTTTAACATATATATAGGCAACACCAAGCTAGGTGTGAGTGTTGATCTCTTGGATGGTCAAAAAGCTCTACAAAGGGATCTGGACAGGCTAGATGGATGGACCATGGCCAGTTGTGTGAGGTTCAACAAGGAAAAGTGCCTGGTCCTGCACTTGGGTCACAACAACCCTCTGCAGCGCCACAGGCTGGGGGCAGAGTGGCTGGAAAGCTGCTCAGCTGAAAAGGACCTGGAGGTGCTGCTCAACAGTGGCTGAACTTGAACCAGAGAATGCCCAGGTAGCCAAGAAGGCCAATGGCACCTGGTCTGTGTCAGCAGTAGTGTGGGCCAGAAGGACCAGGGAGTGACTGTCCCCCTGTACCTGGCACTGGTGAGGCCTCACCTTGAGTCCTGTGTCCATTTCTGGGCCCCTCAGTTCAGGAAGGACATTGAGGAGCAAGTCCAGAGATGGGCAACAGAGGTGCAGAAGGGTCTGGAGCACAGGTTTGGTGAGGCTGAGGGAGCTGGGTGTGCCTAGCCTGGAGAAAAGGAGACTCTGCAGAGACCTTTTTGATCTTCACAACTACCTGAAAGGAGGTTGTAGCCAGGTGGGGCTCTTCTCACAAGTTACAAGCTATAGGATGACAGAAAATAGCCTCAAGTTGTGCCAGGAGAGATTTAGATTGGACATTAGAAAAAATTGTTTGCTGAATGGGTTGTTGAGCATTGAAACAAGCTGCCCAGGGAAGTACTGGAGTCACTGTACCTGGAGGTACAAAAAAGTGTGTTGATGTGGCACTTTCAGACATGATTTAGTGGTGGACTTGGCAGTGTTGGGTTAATGGTTAGACTTGATGATCTTACAGGTCTTTTCCAACCTAAACAAGCTGAAGATTCGATATGGTCAATGGTTGATAAAGCAACCCATTTATTTGGACACCTATCTAAGTATTCTGACTCTCCCAAAGGTAGAATAACCATGACTTCTACTGAAATGACAGTGAACTTCAAACTCTTGGGACTTCTGCAGATTAGATTCTTCTGCAGAAACGTTTAATAGTCTTGAAAGGATAAATTAAATTAAAGGTGTTGCTTATGTTCAAATATGAGCTGACATTTTGAAAAGTCAATGCACAATGAAATGCCAAAAAAATATTTGTTAGAGTTCTTGTCATTTGTGGTCATGTTACCTCTCCTGTTTTTGTAAAAACAAGAAGATATTAACCTCATGTAGGACTGCAGTCAATATCAGAACTTCTGTTCCCTACTGATCTTCAAAGTAAAAATACTAGGAATAAACATGAGGGCTGTGCTATACCACAAAGAGTCATGATTCTTCCTTTAGCACAGATTTTAAGAAAAACAAGAAAACTGCAAACAAAGACCATGACAGCCTTTCTTCCTGATGTCTGTACTGTGTATTGGTGGATCTTTCTTTTGATGCTGCAATAGTAAATAACTGATTTTGCTGTATGCTTAGAAGACTTCAAAGCTTCCTGATGCTCTCAATTTTATTAAAATGTTCTGCAGCCAGGTTTGTTCAATATGTTTTCTGAATGTCATTGGCAATAGTGCTCACTATCACTGCTTTGAAATGTTGGATATTTGGTGGGTTTTTTTTGGTGGTGTGTTTTTTTTTTTTTTTTTTTTTTTTTTTTTTTTTGTGGGTGTGTTTGGTTTTTTTTTTTAATTTTAAATTTGGTTATTTTACCACACCAATACCATTAACACCCAGATAAACTATCTGGGAGCAAACACTAACCCCTGCCAGGTGTTGCTATTGTTCTGAAATAATTACTGTAGATCCAGTGCAGGAGCTCTGGTGGCCACAGGGATCTTCCAAAGGTGAGTTTTTGATAGTTGGGTAATAAACTCCGCTCCAAGCTAGTCCCTATTTAGAAATGTGGTGAAGAGGCTGAAATGGGACTATTAATTTTCTTTGATGGTGTATATGAGAACCAGATGTAGCTGAATTCTTTGCACATAGCAAATTGAAGAGGCATCTGCCCAGCTATGGTTGGGATCCACAGTTACAGTTTACCATTTGTTTTCCCCAGTGTATGGAGGAGCACAGTGAACATCCATGTCTGTTTCACTATGTGGAGCCACAGAGGTCCCAGCAGTGGCTGGGGAATGAATGAAGAGATGAGAGGTTCCATGATGAGCCTGAAGCTAAAGTAGGACTGTTTGGTTCCTCAGAAATCTTCTGCCATTGTCTGTTCTTTCCTTCACTGCTGATGCCACAGATTTCTGGGTAACGAAAGACATCATCTGGCAAATTTTTGAAGTATTTTCAAAGGAATGGTTCCCACATATTTGTTTGCAAGAGTGAATTCTTAGAACTGTTTTAACTACCATACTTCTTTTTTTATTTATAATTAGTGCTTACTAATTGAAGCAGGCCAAGGGTTCAGAGTCAGTTTTACAAGTGTTTATGCTTTACAAGGAATGCCTTTCCTTTTCCAGCTGTTGCTGAAAGCTTAAAATTACATGAATGTGTTTACTAGGATAGGCCAAATCCACAGAGATTTTATGTGGGTTTGGACTAGCAGTTTGTCATTTTGGTAATTCTTTTAAGGATGGACCAGAGTTCCCAGGTTATGATCTATTGTTTCATTTTGGACTCATCCCTGAATTTTATTTTTGCTTCTGTTTTGATTCTGTCATGAAAGGACAGAATGTCTGAAAAAAAGGCAAGTTCAGACAGTAATCATAAAAAAATTAGCCTGCTCTCCCTTTCTTTCAAACTTCTTTTTATGAAATGTGGTATGCCTCTGAAAGTCTGCAGAGGTTTTTGTGACCAAAAGAGCTATTAGGACTCCACTTTAGCTCTAGTGTTCAACTCCGTCTACAAGACTTTTGTTGTAGTGATGTCTAGGCTGTCCTTCTGCTGTGTCTATCATACATAAGATCTTCAAATAAAAGTATCTCATATAGTCCACAGATGTGTTACTGGTGCATACTATCATGTGATCCTTCAACCTGCTTGTTGTTTTTCACATCTCAGGAATAAGAAGATATTTGTTGAAATGTAAAGGTGATTATTTCAAAATGGATAAAAGAAATGAATGACCAAGCAATGTTTGAGTGTGGAACTCATGGAATATTGAAAGATAGAAAACAAGGATATCTAGAATACAAGCTCATACTACCAACATTTCTACTAGGAAAAACAAAAGCTCATGCTTAAAGGTTTAAAGCTGACCATAATTCCAAGGGAGTGGGCTGAGATCTTTATGGAAGCAGGTTGTTTTAACTTTTCTTAAAGCTTTCTCTGAAGCATCTTGTGATGGTCATGAATAGAGACCAGATATTGTAATAGATTAATATGAGCTGAGCTGACTTTTATTGGGTGACAGTCCTTCCTAGCACTATGGTTAATCACAGATAAAGAAAGCTGAAGGGAGCCTTTGGTGCCTCTACTGTCCCATGTACAATTTTGCTGCAAACTGTTTTCACAGTGAGTAACAAAATGTTCTGTATTTCTCTCTTTCTGACAATTGCATTTTCTATCAAGAAACTATCTCTAGAAGAACCCAAGGTGTTAGTATTTAACATGAAGATGACCAATAGGCACAGTTTAACAACAGCAGAAGAAAACTGAGTCAGAGTGAAATGGACCCTTTCAGACACAATCTTTTATATTTAAGAGGGTGTTGTGAACACTGATAGTTTCTGCTGACAGTGATGTGAAAGCATGGAAGACATTTAACTCTCACCCTGTCTGCTGCTGAGAAAGTACTGGGGGCAGAACCTGGTTCTCTGAGAGCTCCAAGGGCAAAGAAACAATAATGTTCTGATCCCCAAACTCCTTGGCTACCCTGTAAATTTTTAAAATATTCATAGTGAGAAGTTTAGGGGGAAGGTACCTATGGACTCACAGCGGCAAAAGCACCAACCTGGGTGGGTGCAGAAGACGAGCAGGGTGAATACCAGTTTTGTGCAAACCCTTGCTCCACAACTTCACTTCTCAGAGGTTTCACTATCTACTACCATCATTACCTTGTTATCAGCAAAAGCAACACTCTGTCCTCTTCAGAAAATGCTTACCATCAGAGGCGGGAGCTGCACATATGTATTCCAGTCCTTCCCCCACAGATACTTGTCATTAAATGTGACAGGCTTCTGAAGAAGTATTGTTACTAGTAAATAAAATATGGTTGCTAAGAAACACTATGATTAACATGCTGACAATACAACCTTCTTCGATTGTTTGGGCATCAATTGTCTGCTTCTGTAATCAGTGAGGAAATAATTTTTTGGAGTAGATTTGTCAGGCTGAGAAAACTAGGGTTTTTTCTGAATTAAATTAGAGTCTATAGTGTTTCCATACAAAGAAAGGGTCTCCAAGCCATAAGTCTTCTATTTTATTTTTCTTTTTGGCACATCATAAGTTTTGTGTTTCTGTTTATGTTAATTTTTCAGCTAGGAAAATAAGGTTAGCATTAATAATGTATCTGTCAAAATATTCAAATAAAGGAAACTGGAAGCTCAGGCTCATTAAATTTTTATGTGTAAATTCTATATATTAATTTTCCTTTTCCTGGTTCTAGTCTCATTTTGAATTTCTCTTGCTCTCAAATTCTTCCAATTATTAGGGACTTTTGAAATTAACTTTTTTCATCTACATCTAGAAACCACCTGTGTCATTATTCCAGTACAGAGCAAGAGATTTGAGTCTCCTTTTCCATCAGGGGGAGACAGAAAAATGGTGGTTTTTCTTCCTTTTTCAGTAGAGTGACTCTGGTGCTAAAGGCTGAGGCTTGGTGAAAGGAGAGGAGCAGGCAGAACCCATACTTATGAGGTCAAAAATTACCCTTCTCACCTCCTGTAACTGGATGTGTAACCACACTTGCATATGTTGTAACAGATGGCATTTCACTGTAGAGTGCCTGAAAACGACACCTTCCTACCCAATGCTTCTGCCTGCTGTGTGTATCCAGAGTCATGTCCGTTTACTACAGCATTCAAAAATATAGTTATATTGCCTATTAGTCTTGCAGAGCCAACTGAGAGATGATGGGTGGCATCTCTTTTCTGCTAATGGAAATGGTATTCCAACCACAAGGCACCTGTTCTAGCACATGGAAAACAATGCTTCTGCACAGGTGTTTGTGTAGGCACAGTCTGCAAACAGCAAAGGTGCCTGCTGGAGTCCAGTTCATCCTGGATGTCCACTATAGTGGTGGTTGATACAAAGATAAAAATTCCTGTTCTGAGACCTTACAGTAAATGTTCATTTCCAGAAATTCAGAAAAATCAATTTACTATACTTTTATTTCTACTTGGGACAGACTAAACCCTAAGAGTTGCAACATCTGTGTGTTCACTGTTCTTCAATAATAAATGCAGATGATGATGCCAAAAGTGAGAGAAGGATACTTTGGCATAGCTGTACCTGTTAAAAATAAATTTAAACACATAGATGTTTACCTACTGATTGAAAAGTACTATGACTTTCAGAAAGAGCTTAATGCCCTAGAAGATAAGTAGAAGAGTAAAGAAAATAGGTGACTTGTAGTCTGTTGAACTGTACAAAGAAAGGCAATGGTTTTGC
Organism: Scytalopus superciliaris; assembly: GCA_013400415.1. Classification (NCBI taxonomy): domain Eukaryota; kingdom Metazoa; phylum Chordata; class Aves; order Passeriformes; family Rhinocryptidae; genus Scytalopus; species Scytalopus superciliaris. The sequence goes on from VXBX01005861.1 coordinate 104,488, forward strand.
TGTCAAACACACAGACACAAAATCAAACTTCCCCTCCCACCCAGGGCAAACAGATTACATCTAACCAGTGTAGCATTACTTAAATAAATGTTTCTGGATCCCATTGGACAGCTGGCTGAAACTCTGAGGTATGATATTTGAGTACAGTCACTGTCTACGTGCATATCTACCTGTGTAGTGATTATGTTGAGTAACATAGTTAATTCTGGTCATCCTATAGCACATAAATATTGAGAGTAGAGAAGATGGTGTTCATGGTTTGACAGATTTCAAAGCCAGAAGGGTGGTCTGTGTATGTCACATCTAAACCCTTCCTCAGACTGGAGATGTAATTTCTCTGAAAAGCAGAATTATACCACCTATTTCAGAAAGCTATCTAAACCCACCCTAACAACCCAGACTAATTGTGAACTGGCACCTCTCCTCATAAAATTTCATTTTCTGTGTTGTGTCTTTTTTCAAGGTTAAGTTTTCTAACCCTAGCTTCCAGTTATTATGTCTAATTATGATTTTGTCAGCAGGTTTGAAAACCGTACTTCTGAATGGGGTTTTTGTATGCAAGGATCTATAAAGCTTCCAGACTTCTCTGGTGAATTGAGCTCTTTAAGCCTCACATATTTATATTTGTTTTCGAGTCTCTGGCCTGGGCTTGTTTATTTGTTTTTTTTAAGCTCTCTCTGTGATTTTCCTGTTCTTCTGGAAGATCTGAGTTCAGACCCAGGTTTCTTATTGTGGCGGCAGTTTTACAACAGCAGTAATACTTCCCTACTTCTACTTGATGATCACCTTTCATATAGCCAAGGATCGTATTAGCCATTTAGCCAAAGCACTACTTCAAGAGTTTATTTTGGGATAATTATCTACAATGAATGTCAAGTCCTTTTCTGAGTTACTACTTTTCAGAATTTCCTACAGTTTGTATTCCTGCTCGCAAGATGCATTGGTCTGCATTTGGGTGTCCTCAAACTAATTTTGTTGGAATTTAACTGTTTTAGCAGACATTTCAGTTAGGTCTGCAGCAGAGCCTTATCTTTATTACTTACTACCCTGTTATGCTTTGCTCATATGCTCTTTCTAGTTCATTGCTCTTTATATATATGGAGCAATGGCTATTTGGGGGAACCTTGTCAAAGCACCTGTGTTCACTGACTTCTTAATTACTACTTTCTGAACACTGTGGGTTATTTTAATTGTATCTAATGTACAATCTGTTAATTCTACACAATTCAAGTTTGTTTTTAAACCAAAGTGTTTTGTGGCACTAAGTCAAATACTATGTTAAAAATGAAGAGTGCTGTGCCAACACGTTCACCTTTATCAGTAGGGCCTATAATCCTATCATAAAAAACAATACATTTGTTTTGACAAAATTTGCTTTCTACAAAATCATATTGACTGGCATAAATTGTATGTTTAGCCACTATTTGTTGATAGAATCCTCATTTAACTGTTCCATTTTTTGTTTTCTGGAATGCACATCAGAGAAATTTTTCAATGGTTCTTAGGTTATCTCTTTTACCCTTATTAAACACTGAGTTTGGCAGTTTAAGTATCATTTAAGTATCCCAGCTTTCTAAAATCTTTTAAAAATGAAAATTAAACTAAAAGCATTCTTCTGCCCTTTTGAAAAAGTGTTTGGATCTAAGTTATAACTATGTGTAAATTTTTTTATCAGATGTTGTGCTATTATTTTGATAGAGATGAAGTTTAGATGGAAAGGATATATAGCATTTCTTTGTTTTAGATATCAAGACATATTTGTGACAAATGCTGCACTTTTCTATATCAGTGTTAAGAATTCTTCCATCCTGAAATAAAACTTACAGCTGACCTAATAACGCCCTTCTTCCTAATACACGTGAACACTAATCCTCATTTTCCAAAGTCCTAGGTATGCCTAACATTAAAACCATTCAACTAACTTTCTCAGGAATCACCTCTATTTTAAATTCTTCACCATTCATTTATTTCCCATTTACCCATGTTACATATAATTTATTGTTTTTTTCAAATCTCATTTTAAATCACTGGCATTCTTGCAAGAAACTTTTTTGACTGGTGGAATAATTTTAAAGACCCAGGAATGGGGTTCCTCTTTCCCTTTAGATTTATGAGAATTAAACACCTAAATTTCAGCTAACTACTCTGAAATTTTTTACAGAGAGAAATAAGCACTTCCAGGGGGTGATTCAATTGATTTATCTTAAACATCTCTCTTAGGATGGGATGAATTGCCTAATGGAAGTGCTTATTTCTCCCTCGAGGTACCTAGGTTAGACTTAATGCCACTGAGTTTTAGATATCTGTGTTATGGTGTACAGCTCCCACTTTTTGATTTTAGTAACAAACAGAACCAGTTGTCCAGAAAACACCCCTTAAGTTAAAGTCACCAAACATAAATCAGGCTTTCTTTTTACATCTTTGGGAGAGTTTAGGGAGGCTTGGTGAAAATACATGCCCATCAGTAATTTTTCTCTGCTAATCCATAAACATTCAGCGTTCTGTGACTCAATCACAACAATGAATGACAGCCACCTCCACCTCTTCCCTAGCTGTTACTGAGCTTTCCAAAGCTGGCATAGAAACAGTTATTTAACTACAAAACATTGATCCTTTATAACCACAGCTCTATGAGAGTGCTTGGAATATGTCAGTGCTTTCACCATGTTTGCTGTTGCAACTTGTCAGTGCTGTCCATTTGGTTTAAGAAGAGCAAGAAATTATGCTGAGATCAATCACTGGAAATACAGGTCCTTTCAACCTGTTGTTTTCAGCATTTGAGAAGTACATGATGTTTCCAGTTGTGGCACAGTCCTATACACAATGGTATCAAAATGGCAGCCTTGTTTCTTTGCCCCTCCCTGCCTCTCTGTCAAATTCATACAAGCACTTTGTGACAAGCTAGAAAACACCTATAGATCCTAGTACTACTCCAGCTGGCCAAGCGTTTTGCTTTCACTAGTGCTGCTTTTTGTTACCTACTGCTTTTTATCTTTTGGCCCAAGGGTCTTGGGGTGTGCATCGGCGAGTATTTTGCAGGAGGTCATGGATGGTCTCTGCTTGTGCTTGGCAGCAGCTGGACACAGTTTTGCAGCTGTGGTAGAGACTGGGGTGTGCTCAAGCTGATAAGGCCTGCAGGGATGCAGGGTACATTCTCTCAGGCTCGACTGGGTGATAAATATGTCCTTTGGCTCCCAAATCAGAGCTGGCTCAGGGGGTGAGTACATTGAGATGGCCTCTGCCGGGAGAACACTGTGTAGACCCAGCTAATGAAGGGAGCAATGAATCTTTGATATTTGTTTCTTTTGTAGGTACTGGTAATTTGCTGTTATTTCTGTTCAATCAAGCAAACAAGCTGGAAATACAGCAACAGTCATGACCATCTTACTAACAAGTGTGTCTTTTTAAAGTTGCTCAATTTTGATTTCTTTTTGAGCAGTTAACCCAGGATCCCGCCAGTTCTATACCAGTTACACAACTTTGGTGCTAATAATTCAAAAGGTTGCTGTGTTTATCTCCCAGAGTAATTCAGACTTCCTTGGGTTTTCCTTCCATGTTGCCTCTGTGGCCAGACCTCCTGGGAAATTTTATTTTACATATTTTATCAGTTCTACTTCCTGAGGCCTCTGGGATGACTTTTGGATCCCTGAATGTTGAAGTCATTCAAGCATAACCATTTTGAGATCCTTGATTCTCATAAACCTTGATCCATTTGGGGAAAATGGTCTTGGAAGAAAATAGACACATAGATTTTGTAAGGTTTAATAATGAAGTGCAATTTTTAAAATCGCTGTTTATTTTGAATAATGTCCATTTTATCAAAGTTGTTTTTCCCACACTCTACCTCTCAGGCACATGGTGTGATTCTTGGAGCTGTCCTGTGCAGGGTCAGGAGCTGAACTTTGATGATTCTTATGGGTCCCTTCCAACTTAGGATGTTCTGTGGTTCTATGATATAGATACCTTTCTTTTCATAGGACTCTTTTGAAAGTGCACCCAGGCATTGGTTCAGAATCTGTTTGACAGGCAAGGATTTGTTCCATCAGAAAAGATGTTGCTGCCCCATTACATTTTTCTGTGTCCTGATGGCTCCTTAAGCTCTGTTTCCCTTGTTATTATTTTATGTATGACTTTCACTTGGCTAAGCTCTGGAAGGAGTGTCAGTCCTCTAGTTTGTTAGTGCATCCAATTCTCATTTCCAGAAAAGGACATGATCTTTCCCAAATATTAGTCAGATAATAATCAGTACTCAGGTCTGATGGCCAAGAGAACCATAACTGGTCAATGTGTTGTCTTTCCTGGGAAAACAACAGAATGCTTTCCTTTGCCTCTGCATTTCATTGATGTTGACCTGTAGCGTGTCTTAAAAACACATTCATCACAAATGTCAAGTTTGGTTTTTCATTCTTTACTTGTGGATCCTTGGTCATCCAAGGACATTGCCTAGGCATTTCACATTCCAGCCTGGAACTCCACAGTCTCCTCAAGTATAGTTCCCTAATTCTTGGACAGAACTAAGAGTATCCTGTCCCCCATGTGTAGGAGGACATGAATTGTTAAAAAAGTAAGGTTTAACAAATATTAACAAAAGTTAAATGTGTTCCATTCCAATTCTTCCCATCTGATTCTTCACAGGGACTTTAATGTAATCTCCCATACCATCTATAGTTACATTTTGACATGGAAGGCCTGCCTTATGCATTCAACATCACCCTCTAAGTTTTAGTAACCTAGAAGATTTTCCTTTTCTTCAGTCAGAAAGTGGAAACTAATAATTCTTCCAAATCCAATAACTAATCCCTCAAAACATGTTCTCACAATTGAAAGTAGAGGCTAGGCAATATGTAGAATAAACACGGTAGAATTCCTCTCCCTCCCCTCCTCTGGAGGGATTTGTTTTCAGCAAGTCACGAGCTACCAAATATAAAATGATTATTTGTTAAATAATGAAAGGGAAGATTAAGATATCTCTTAAGCTCTGTTGAGTCTTGGAGCACAGCGCCTGACTATTAAATACGACAGTGTTGAAATGATGATGTGTAAGTCACTTTGTGAATCTGTCCCCAGGGATGGCGCTATTGCTGAGGGCCCCTCTGAATATTTATTTGTACTATGTCCCTCCTATGGATAGAGAAACAGAACCATTCCATAAAAGTGTTATTGTGTAGGCCCAGTAGAAGACAAAGAAGGTCTACTGAAAATAGTGGAGTTCCTGGCTCACTTAACAAAACTGGGATCCTCTCATCAGACAGGAAAGGTGAAGGTGATGGTGTAAGAGCTCAGAAAAGGAATGTTGGAGTCTTGCTCTAGACTGTGACTAAATGGCATGATTTACTCTCAGGACTGAGAGAAAATGCTAATGCGAGCCCTCTGAGGGAAAGTTCTTACATTATTGTAGTATCTGCCAATAAAAAGAAAATTTTACTGCTTTCCCCTGCCTCTGTCATTGGGGCTGGATCGAAGGCTGTAGTTGCACTTGTAATCCCCAGGGGCCCAGCCTGCTTACAGACACATTGGAAAAGTATTACTGTGTGTTATGAGCTTTCCTACTCTGACTGAAGACTCTGCAGGGATAAGAACTTGAGTCCTGTGGGGAATAATCATGTCTTATTCTCTTTTTTCTTGCCACTTTAGTTGGGAGGCACTGGAATATCTGCCCTTCTTAAATAGGAAGCTTCCACCTCAGTTGCTATACTGATCTCTATAGACAAAAATTTACACAGTGGTTCTTAAGTTTTTCTCTGGTCACCATTCGATACTGTGGCTCAGTAATAGTCTGTCCCATCCCTTACCCCACACTGCCATGAGATAGGGAGCTTGGGTCAGATGAGAGATGAGGAATTCGCCCAAAATTAACACTTCCAGTTGAGAGTTTCCTTTAATGTCTTTCTTGTTGGATTTCCTTATCCTGCCTATCATTGCTTCTGCCACTGGAGGTCAATGCCATGCACCGTTTAGAATAGCTTACCACCTAATAGGGTTTGTGTTCACCTAAACAGAACTGTCTCTTCTTTTGCTGCAAGTGCACCTACAGTGTGATTGGCACCATGTTGTAAATAATTAGTGAAAGTAATGATATAAATCCCAGTGGTAATCTCATCCTATTTAGGATACAACTACAATCTGAACTTCAATAACACCTTTGACATAATCAAACATCCCAGAGCCCTTTACAAAGCCATAAATTACTCACCTGTAAAGTAATGACTGCAGGGAATTACAGCAGGCAATGAGACCATTGATCGGTGCTGATACAAAATGAAGGAGAGGGCATACAACAGAGGCCACTCCCGCACTCTTCTTCTTTGGAAATTTCCATAGTGGCTTTAATTTCTGCATGTATCTCTTCCCACAGATGAGACACAAGAGGAGAAGACCAGGTTGCTCTGACAGTCAAGGACACCTTCATCCATGCTGATCTGTCAATCCCACCTGAAAGTGATGGGGTTTTAAGCAGGACACAAATGTATGGTTTTATAGCCTGCAGGGAAAACTGCTCTTTAGCCAGTGATGCAAATAAACAAGTAAGTCAGTTCCTTAAATTTGCATGGGCCACTTCTGAAAGCAGGGTTTTACAGCTGCTTTTAAACAAAAAATAGCTGTGATGTCTTTGGACATCTCAGATGATATGTTGCACGCAAAATCAGGGCTGCCTCACCTCCTACCTCCTCCTAAACTACTATGATTCAGAGTTGCCCTCACATTATTAGGTTAGTTGGAATTTTCTCCTGTTATCAATTTCATTTAAAGTGGGCCCCAGTTCTAGAAACCTTAAGTTACCAAATCCATATATCCATAAGAACTCTGACTGAAAAACCTGGAATTATTTTGGTAGGTAACTCTTTAGTATAAGAAAGAACTGTTAAATCAAGAACTCTGTTATTTACAAGACGATAGTGAAAAATAAGGATTAAATTATCTTTGCAATTAAAAAATACCACTGTGATTAGGAAATGTTTTGTATTACAAGAAAAATCTCAGAGTTTTGTTTTTGTTTTAAATCTGAGGGAAGAGAAGGGGATCAGGCCTTATATTTGAAACATAAATACATATTTCTTAGCACCACCTGGAGCTCTTCTTGGTTTTATTGTGTTCTGGGACTACATGTTTATTATAGTCCTATTCTAGATTCCCAGAGTGTTACTGCATTTGTTATTGAGGTGCCAGCTTGACACCAGTGGGACTACCTTACGGATGCCATTGAGTGTGAATTTGAAAAATGCTGCCTCTGAGATAACAAATATTTTGGCAAGATGAGAAAGTTACAATAGCAAATATTTTGCCTGGATCTCAAAGGTATATTGCAGTTTTATAACTTTTGGCTTAGTTTTAAACTGTTTTGTGTTCTTAATTGCTTGTCTTGGGTATTGGAGATGATGATGGACTGAAAACTATAGGGACTTCTCATGGAGAAAGACAGCAGTGTTTGGTCCCAAAGGCCTAATTTTGAAATCCAGCAGAATTGTTGTCCTTGCTCTGCGGATATGACAAATGAAAAAGGGTTTCATGCTGGATTTAGAAGGCATCTTTTGATGGGATAGGGCTTCTTTGGAATCACACACAAATAGAATAATTTAACCTCTCATATTTTAAAAGGTAGCTTTGGTTGGATTATTTTTTATGGTGTGTTCCAAGGAACACCGAGGCCAGAGGAACATTTCTACTGGATTCTGTGGGCTGCATAGTGGAAGCTTGCATATTTGTAGAGGATAGGGCAAACCTTTCAGGAGCTCCCTGCTGAACTGAGTACAGTGTCTCAAAGTAGGTACAGCAGGGACCTTATGGCTTGTTTGAAGCAAAGTTGATCTCAGGAAAATGCAAATGAAAAAAATGAAACAATCTACTCTCCCATCAACTGATGTGTGTTTTTCTTTCTAATTTCCAGACTTTTTAGTAGTTTATCTTACACTTAGTGTCAGATAAATTACAAAAAGAAGATATTGGAATTCTGTGGCAGTTTGAGGATTTTTGTTCTGTTTTGCTAGATATGAATTAGTCCCAGCACTTTCAAATTTCCTGATTCAACAGCTTTGTGGTTTTTTTTTTTTGTTTCTCTCTCTCTCTTTTTTTTTTTTTTTTAATAATATTGATAACTTTCTTTTTTCTCTGCAGTCTAGCATCAACTGAAGGGACAAAAATGTAACTGTATGAATTCTGAGTGACAAGCATAATGAGTCCTTGTCTCCTGAAATCATCCCAATGAGAGCTCTAGGTTCTAGCTCCCAAAATGTGGTAATTTTCTTTGCAAACAACTTGGTTACATATTGGTGCTGGTTTTGCATTCTGCAAGGATCCATGATCTTGCATTTATTAGCATCTTTCTAATTGTACTGAGTTAGTATGCATTTCTTATCCTCCATGAGGAGATCTACCTAATTAGAATAATACTAAAGAATGATTATTGCTATGTTTCATATTTAAACAAAGAAGCTCAACATCCTTTTATACTTCAGTGAAAATGGTTTAGAAATTATTAACTCCAATGAAATAAGAATTATATAAATATTTTTAACCAACAGGAAAAGAGATAGTTATTGAAACTAGAAAAAAGATTGCCTTTGGTACATGGGAAAACAGATTTAAATTGTTGTGTAGTATAACAGTTCCAATTTTGTCAGATGAAAAATGATTGTTTCACTATTGCCTTGTATACTTTTGGTTTTTTTCCACCTGTTCTATCCAACTCTATGTTTAAAAAGTAGTCTCTCTGGGGCAGGGAATTACATTTTTTTATTAAATATGTGGCAGGCATCCAGCATAGAAGGGCTTCAATTCCAGGCCCTGCGGTTTTATATTAGTGCAATACAAGTGATAAATATAGGCCTATATCGTACCAATCAGCAACACTGGAAAAGTATGATTTATTATGAACTTTTATTTTTATTTTTTATTTAAAATGGAGGATAATAAAATGCAAAATTATGATATGGAGAACAGCTGATTAGGCAAAATGATAAATTAAAAATTAGCAAATCACTGCACATTGCTCTAAATATGTAGTATTGGAACAATGAATGCTTGTATCTGTTTCTAAACTTTCACCACCTACCTAAATTAGCTCTGAGATAGGTGGGGGCCATGTTCATCTCCAGTGAACAAGCATTTCTGAGCATGAATGGGTGAAAAAACTCATTACCTTCCAAGCTAGTCAGGGAAATCTCTGGTCATTTTAGTTTCCTAAGGATTAAAAAGCTCACAAAATGAGTTGTACTTGGCAAATGTCATGTTCTTGGATGAGTTAGACCTCATTCTTAGAGTATTGACTATAACTAACTCATGTGTCATGAAAAAAAGGATACTGAAAAGAAAACAAGGGAGCAAAATAGTCAGCACAAGATGGAACAGCATTATGTTGTCAAAAAGAGTAGTATGACCCCTTGAGCATAAACAGTGAAACACTGATTGGGAGTGGTGAGTGAGACTTGAACTAGAAAGAACACTATGTGCAGCAGACATGTATCTGTTTATAAAAGAATACTGAAAACCTAGGACATAATAGACTCAAAAAAATGAGGTGAAAAAGCAGCTGGTCTAGTTCATGGAGTGGGCCATACTGCACAAATCCAGCAATGCAAAGAGAATGCCTGATATTACAGATCCAATAATTCTTAAAAAAAGGGGGGAATAAAAAGGATGTAGCTGTTCTTGACTGAAATAAATTTTTGCCAAGGATGTGTTCTCTGATCCATTGACTGTTTTCATGCATTTTTCAGGCATACAATTTGATCAAACAAAGATGCTCATAGTGTAGGGATAAAGAGCTAATTTTTATGTAAAGTGAGGATATTTGATCAAAAGGTATATTTTTGGTATTGAAATCTGTGGTTCTGATAAAACTTTCAGATTCCACTAACAGACTGTGTTTGAATCCACAAGCTGCAGATACAAGGTTCTGTATCCTCCTAAACATTACCTCAGCTAATCAGCCCTTCCCACCCCTACTTTTAATCTTTTAAAATGTTAATTGATCACCATTCTGATAATTTCCAGGCTGAATATTTTTTTTTTCCTTTCCAGTGGACACATAGTGAATTAAATGCTCAAGAGGAACAAAATGCAATTATGCAGGTTTTCATTCCTCCATACATGCTAATTAGAACAGATAAACCTTTTGCTACAGCTTTTATAGTATTTGTGGGGATAATGTATCTGGGAGATAAGAAGGGACAATATCTCACAATAATTTAAACATGAAGTATTTTCCATAATGCATCTATGGGGAATGGTTCAGTTATCAGATGCTGAGGCAGCAATGTATTTATGAAACATTATTGTAAAAACACATACAACAATGGCAGGCTGCAAATCATAGCAAGTCACCCAAGTAATGTTATAACTCTTGGTGGAAAGCTATCAGTACACTGTGGGTCTGAATTGTGACACTACCTGGAGCTGCATAACCAGCACCTGGTAGGTCATTACAAAACTTGTCTGGAAATTTTATGCTGGGTCTAAGAGGAAGGAATGGGAATGAAGTGTCAGCAGAAATTATGGTCGTCTTTCACAGTTTTGTCATCTGTGATAAATCTCTTTCTATAGTTAGAGGATCTCCTTTATTGAAAGGATTGAAAAAGGAGAAGGAGGGGAAAGAAAAGACCCTGAGAGCTGATGAAGCTTTATGAAACTTAACTTCTGCTGTATTTTCTTTTTGCTTCAAATCTACTTAAGTTCCCAGGATTGCTGTAGTATCTTTTAATTTAGTCTGACTGTGGAGAGATTGTATTTTAGACTGACAGTTTAACTCTTGAATAAAACGAGAGATGTTTCTCTTGGACATTTATCTCTAAATCAATGAGGCTAATTGAGCACATGTTAGAAAAATGTGAGGGAAATCCCTTTGCAGTATTTTGCTTTTATCCATGAAAATACCAAGTGCATACATGGTCCTGTTACTTATAAATCCTGAATTGGAGATATTCCATTGAACTGTTTATTTCTATTTAAAGTATAAAACTCCTCCCCCTTTTGAAATCCATGATTTTAGTCTGGTTGAGAGAGAAAAATACAATGAAGAATGACAAAGGAACAGTGGAAATATGAATTAGGAATACAGTGGCGAAAATGACAATATGGGAGATTGTATTTACATAGTCTTGAATTAAATTCATGATGTGTGGCAATGACATGAAGAAAAAAACCCCATATTCCCCTTCAATATTGGTTAAAAAAAACTTTGTTCTTTATAATTCTTTATCTCAACCAGATATTAGCACACTGAGTGTACTCTTAGGCTGCCTATTTTTGCCAGATCCTGGTACACTGTGCCACTTCATAAATAACAGGCTATTGCAATGTTTTGAGCATCCAGTTTTGGCACTCTGCACCATGCAGACCCTTTCAACTCTGTCCCTGTGGCTTTTGCACAGGCAAACACTCTGAATTGGAGACTTTATAGTAGTCTTCCAGTAGCTAAGGGGGTTGTACCAGAAAGCTGGAGAGGAATTTTTGATAAGGGCATGCAGTGATAAGACAAAGAGGAAATGGCTTTAAACTGACAGACAGTAGGCTTAGATTGGGTATTGGGAAGAAATTCTTTACTGTGAGGGTGGTGAGGCACTGAAACAGGTTGCCCAGAGAAGTTATGGATGCCCCATCCTAGAAGCGCTCAGCAGTAAGAGGGTTGGAATGAGATGATCTTTAAGGTCCCTTCCAACTCAAACAATCCTGTGATTCCATTATTCTATGAAAATGCCTCTGTGTTGCATCACAGGCCACACAAGCACTGTCCTGCTCAGCTGGAGAGACTGCATGTTATTCCATGCACATTAAACTAAAAAAAAAAAAAAAAAAAAAAAAAAAAAAAAAAATTTTTTTCTTTTCAGCAGTGTNACCAAGAAGAGCCTGCCTCCATTATTTTGACATGCTCCCTTCAGATACTTCTATACATCTCTCAGTCATCTCTTCTCAAGGCTGAACAGGCCCATGTCTCTCAGCCTTCCTTCATGTAAGACCCCGAGTCCTGGAGCCACAGGCTCACTCAGGCATTTTACCTTCAAAAATACACAAGGCTTCAAAAGTTCACCCGCAGAACTTTTGCAGAGCCTTTGGTTCTTTAATACCTTGAGATCACATAAAGAAAAAATCCTGCAGACCTTTCCTCAGGAGATACTTTTACTGATGAAATATGGGAGAAAATAAGGATCTTGGCAAAAGTTTAAAGGGGTAACATAGAACCAAAGCAAAGCATTCAACACAACACCAACTTAGCACATCCTAGCCCACACAACTTAGCAAAATCCAACCCCGGTTTGAAGTTACTCAAAATATTAAGTAAGAAAAGAGATTAAAAGAGTAAAGCAAGAAAAATATTAAGAGAAAAAAGAGGAGTAAAGAAAGAGAGAGAAAAAAAGATTAAGAGAAGAATAAGAGAAAAAATAGCTACAACTAAAGGATCTTGTGAACTCCAGCTTCACATGGTGGAGGCAGGTCCCAGGAAAGAGAGAGAGGTGAAGACACTGTGCTCCTGTATTTATGTGCTTTGACCTCTGTGGCCACCCATCCCAGGTGGGACTTCTGGCTCACTGACCACTGTGCCTTCAGGCCAGAGTGAGGGGTGGTGTAGCCAGTGAGAGATGGGATCAGGTGTACCAGGGGGTGAGGTGTGGGTGAGCTCCCTGCTGCCCTTTTGACTGACATCTGCTACGGGGCTGCCCCATGAGGCCACCCGAAGAGCCTGCCATGTGGGCTCCGTGAGCCCTACCCCACGCATATACTTGAGTTGGTTCTGAGCCAATAATAAAATAATCTTCCATGAGATTCGAATCCAGTGTCTCACACCTCGTAAGAGAGATGCTTCAGTCCCTTGATCATCTTTGTTGTCCTCTGCTGAACACTCTCCAGTAGCTCCTTGTTCTTCCTTGTGCTGAGCCCAGAACTGGACACAGTACTCCAGATGTGGCCTCACCGGAGTGGAACAGAAGTGCAGGATCATCTTCCTTGACCTGCTGGCAGTGAAGTTCCAGTGTATCTTCAAATAGTCAAGAGGAATGGATCTGGATTCCTGCTTCCTTTCCTCCTCCTCAACCTGCACTCTGCTGTAATACTCACTATCATAAATTAACGTGCTTAAAGTTGGTAGTGGTGTCAAGAAATAATTACATTTCTTTCAGACTGTCTTTCTCACTAAGCATGATGGAAAAATACATATCCTAAAATAACTTTTGGAGTCAATAAAGGAAGTGGTAGCAGTGGTTAAAGTTCTGGAAAGGTGCTGGAGGCTGACAAGGTATCAAGACTGGATGACACGCTGAAGGAATTTAAAGAAAATGCTGTCAAAATAGACATAATCCCTCATTAAATTAATCAACCCCAGCTGAGGAGTTTGATGGAGAAAGTATAAGCACCTTTTAAAAAATGCTAAAAATTGTAAGTTTCAGACTTGCTTCAGTATGAAAAGAAAATTTGAATTATAAATGAAGATTTATTTTGTTTACAGAACCTGTTGATTGGTATAAAATGGTAAAGCTGAAGCTACCATAAAAGAAAATCCCATGGCTCTGGCTTCCACGTATCTGAATTGTAGGCACATGAAGGTAGTTATTATAACTAATTTGGAATTTCAACAAGCCTTTTATGAAACCCCTTGAAGGAGGCTTTCAAGGAAATGAAGTAGCCCTAATACATTAGAGGTGAATTGCACTTACGTGCTGGAAACTGCTTAAGAGACAGAAAACAAGGGGTGAATAATCTCATCCTGGATGAGATGTCTCACCTTGTGCAAGTGCTTCATGGTGATCCACTCTCTCAAGGGAGCCTTGATGACTGGTTTGGATTACATATTGCATTTTTAGGCAGGCAAAACATTTGATAAGTTAAACTTTAACCTTACCTTTGAATATAGAAATTCCTAATGAAAGCCACCATGTTCTGCATAGTTTGATGTATCAGTTATTAATGAGCTAGTGAAGAGATGAACTGTGTAAAATGATAACACTTGAATGTGATGCAATTATTTCACTAGAGAGAAATGAAGAATTCAATGTTCAGGAGTGTTTGTTTAGGTATTACAAATGTAAATTAAGTTTCAAATCCAATTGAAAAAAGAGAATAATTTGAAGTAATTAGGAATTAAAAATTAACTTCCCAAACAAATAAACTTTCTGTCATTTCTGTAGCTCTGTGACTCACTTTGAGTCCTGGAACAATCTTGTTAACTTGGTTTCTCCATGTGCTCATCAGACTTCCATCACCTCACAAAAACCCATTACTATCTCCCTATACTTCTCTTCACCTCTTATTTCAAAGCCAGAATTTTTTATCCTTGTCTCCCTGTTCAATATATTGTTGTTACCTTGCTCTTTCCCTTGTCACTGGAGCTGAGTTACTGCAGGGAGCTGTGGGACAAACCAAGGGTGAGGTGAGTGCGTTGGACAAGCACCATGTAGAGGAGGAAAAAGGTGGTGGAACAGCTGCATCTGGAGGCCGCTGCTGGACTTTTTCTCCATCCTTGTTCTTCTTCTCTCACTGTTCAATGAAGACAAATAACTGAAGGGGACATGAGACCACCAAATGGCTGAAACTGCTAAAATGAGAGCAGGAGGGGAAAGCTCTGCTAGCAAAGTCCTGCAGACTGTGTGGGGAGATCTCCTGTTGAGAGGAGGGGTGGACAAAGCAAAATACTGCATGTTGTGCTGTGGTAAGGAAAAGGATATAAAACAATCCTGAAGATGACTTAACAATGTTGTATAAATCATTATTTCCCTCATCTTGTATACTGTGTTCTCTTGGTCATATTAGTGAAAAAACAAATACAGCAGTCAGAAAACAGGACTGAGAAAAGTTAGGATAGAAATATATAAGTCCATGAATGTTTTAAGAACAATAAAGAGGCCCCTGTTTTCTCACCTTTCTGCATAACATAACTAGAACAGTCATGTTTTGTATGACGGATATTTATAAAGGCTCACAGGTTTTGTGTAGCTGACAATCCTTATAATAGCTTTCCGCAGTACTCAATATTTGTTCATTTTATTAATAGTATATTTGGATTGTGAAACCTTTCATTGTAAATCAAGAAAAAAAGCAGCAAACTTAAATTACCACAGCACAAGTTAATTGTTGTGAGTAGGCAGTCCTGGAGTTAACCTGTTCATACAATAACTTGAAATACTTTATGCTGATCTTCTCTGTTTATTAGTTCTCCAATCAAACACAAAGAGAATTAGATATGTCGTTTATGCCAGTTCGTATATTTTAAAAGTGAAGATTTTTCCCATTCATTAACAAGTGTTTCAATTTGCTAATTTGTTTTTCTGTTGCATTTCATTTCTTTTTCAGGCAAAAGGTCATTTTATCTACCCTCAGACATAGCAGTGGAAATGGGAAGATGGGGCAAACATTGTGAGTGTTTACAGCGGTTTCATTATGTGTTGGTAGAATATTTAGATTAAATTATACTGCCTTTGAAGGCTAAAATCCTTTAATGCTAGTATTTTCATCTGAAGGCAGGGATGAGTAGCTATTTTAGAAACATAAAAAATTAAGCTTTGTGATTGTGATGTAAGCTTCTACGCACATGCCATTTCTCCCCCAATTAATGTTGAAGGTGCTTGTATTTCAGTAAGGACACAGTAACAAGTAAGAAACAGAGCAGCTCATTAGGTAATGTTGGGATGGAAAGCCTCTAGCTACTCATGTTAAAGGAAATATAAACAGCTAGAGATTTCCCAGATCTAGTAAAGCAGTGGCATTTATATGAATAAAGGCATCTTTGCTAACAATATACCTGAAATTTAAGCTACATCTGAATGAGCTCTTTGAAAAACAGAGACTCCTGGAAGGAATTTGAAGTGATTTAGGCTTTCCACAGCCCATATGAAGGCATAAAAAAATAAAAAAGAGAAAACAAAAGAAGAAGAACCTTCAACCTTCCTGCATTATGCCAGACTAGCACAAAAATAAAAAAAGATTTTTGCATAGCTTGCTTAAAATATTCCTAAAATAGATGAAAAGCCAAAACCCAGACATTTGAATAGACATAGGCAAATACTGAAAAAATGATTAGCAAACATATTGGTGAATTTCAAACAATGGTGAATTACCTTTTGTTGGTAACTTTTGTAGCTGAACTTTTAATTCTTTAACAATTGTATGAATTGAAGCTCACAGATGTTTATGAAAAGCAAATTTTAGATCAAGAATCAAGATCTACTTAGGCTCTGAGATAGCAGACCACTTAAATTTATGCTTAACTGGGAGTCTGTGGAAAAATTTGCATACTTACAGTTACATCTGTTCTCACGTATTTTGCTGTACTGTGTCTAGAATCAGAAAATCATACTAGGTTTATGATTAAATGAATCACGTGGTGGGAAAAAGCAGGTTGCAAAGTTTGAGTCAGCAATCCTTCTGGTTGATAACCAGTTACAGTCCAAATAGTATATAACAGTCTTAATTATTTGTGTATTAAGCAATTTAAAAGTTAAATTCATTGGCATATGTCACTTTTGTGGTTGGTGAGGTTCTTGAATATAAAATTGCTGCAAACTGTATTCCTTATTCCCAGGCTTACATTCTGTTAGGTAGAAAATTCTGGGGCAGATATAAGGCATTGCACTGAAATACAGGCACAGAATAAAGCTAATGTAAGCAAGAATTAGGTTTATTTTGATCAAGTGTGATGAAACTCCTACAAGCCATAAATTATTTAATAAAACCTTTAAGGTGCCAGTGACTACAGTGGAGAAGCTGAAATTGTCCTAAGGGTTGAATGAGCAATGAAAAGTTTCCTCATCAAATCAAACTGTTTTCCACAATGTACCTCATAGGCACAGAAGGAAGTGCTTGCTGAATTCAGAACTAATAATCTTGAATATGACATCTGTCTATTTTTTTAATGAACCTGAAGTCTAATCAGCCTACAGACAAACAAAATATTCAGATTTCTTAAAATATATTTTATGTATACAGAAAATATCCACTGTTGTTGTAATATTCAAATGCCTTGTGCTAAGTCTTTCTAAACTGTTTTAATGCAATGGTATTGGTAGGGTTTTGATTTTTTTTCTGTGTAGGTCTGAATACAATAGTGAGCAAAAAATCCCTAGCATATAGCTTTATTTTTCCTAAAGGTCAATGTAATACATTCATAGGCAGTGCAAAGTAAAGAAAAAGAAGCCAGTGTTTTTCTTACCAACTTGTCAATGAAAAATGTTCCAGTGCTAGTGAAATGACACCTTTTGAAACTTTAATATAAAATCTTGAGTAACTTCTTATCCCTTGGTATTTTCTGTAGGAAGTGTGTTTGGCATCTTTCAGAGCTTAATATCAAGGACTCAAATTTCTGTATTTCAATCTTATCTTGCGAACTTTCCTTGGTTGTTGGCTTCTCTATATTTATCATATTCCTTCCCTGAACACTTTCAATTAGATCATGAAGTACTGCTAGACAAGTGCTGTTTTTCTCATTTTGTTTCTTATTTTGGAAAATTACAGAGAAAACAAGAGAGCAACAAACCATAGTCAGAGCTTTTCCCTCCTTCTTAGAACGAATCAATTGTAGGAACTTGGATCTGCATAAATTCTTAAGATATTGAGCTTACATTTTACAGAGGCTTTAGATACAACATTCACTACACCTAACTTTACAGACTGGCAGTGAATTGTCTCCCATGACTCCCTCTATAGTCAATCTGTTGACTATGCAATAGTTGCTTTCAGGCTCATTTAATGTATATTTAGGAATAATAAAAATAATATTTTAGGCTAATGTGTATCTGCATCTCTTTGATCATACAGACAGCAGTGGTCCAAATGCAAACCTCTGCACTGCACTAATCTACCTTGGGTCACATGGATTGGACCTAGATGTTTAACTTTTGAGTGAATACTCAAGCACCCCAGAGTATTATGCAATTATACATAGTAAGACTTAAAATGTGATTTGGGAACTACTGCATTTTTGCATTGTTGTAATTTATTTTGTTTCCAATGTTTTATTCTACTTTCAACAGTGAACTTATGTCATTTAAAGAACCATCCTATAAAGGACACTCAAAACAGCTTGGTTCCCAAATATGTATGCCTAGTGCCATTTGCAATGTCCTAAATTTAATGAGATATCTGCACAGCATAAAGTACATACAAGACCCAGAGATACATGACTGGCCTGGCAGCTGAAGGCCAGACAGGATACACTAGAAATCCTCAAGTTGTTATAAATTTCCATGTATGGGCAATTGGAGTCAACAAATGAGAAAAGTCAGGCTCAGAACCTAAATGTGTCAGAAGGTACTACCTCCAAGGGTTAAAACCAAATGGGACATATAATAGAGAGGCAAATTTCAATTATTTAAACTTAAAAATAGAGATGACAATTTAAAACTGTGTCCTTCTCTTTGCCTTATGAAATCTGTCCAAACTATCCACAGCAGGAATTCTCTTTTCATCAGGATGTGCAAATGCAGCCATGAGTTGTTCACATTGTTTAGTGATCATGAGACTTCGGGCGTTAAGATGGACCTGTCAACAGCAAGCACCCAGAAAAGGTGAAGAAGGTGTTAAGTTGTGGTACCTCCTCTGAAGTTTTACAGATCTGTTGGGCTGGACTCTGGCTGGGAGCTCAGCACTTACCCGGCTGCTTGATTGTTCCCCATCCCCACTGCTTGCAGTGTGGAGATTTCTCTCCCTTTGGTATTTGATTATCTTTCTTAAGTATGTTTTCACAGGGTGCCACAGACTTCACAAGGGGCTATCTGTGTCCTGCAGTGGGTCTGTAATAGAGCTGGTGGACCCAACTCTGTGCAGCACAGGGCAGCCCCTTGGCCTCTGCTCACAGAGGCCACCCCTCAAAACTTTGACACATAAAGCCAGTACAACAGAGCATGAAATAATTATTTCCTCTTAGAATCATAGAACAATTTGAGTTGGAAGGGGTTTTTAAAGGTCATCTAGTCTAACTCACCTGCAATGCAGGGACATCTTCAACTAGACCAGTTTGCTCAACCTGACCTTAAAAGTTTCCAAGCATGGGGTATCTACTACTTCTCTGGGAAACCTATTCCAGAGTTCTACCAAACTTATTGTAAAATACCTTTTCCTTGTATCTAATCTTAATCTTTTGGTTTAAAATCATTACCTCTTGTCCTTTTTTCCTGCTAAAAAGTTTATCCCCATCTATCTTGCAGGGCCCCTATCAATACTGAAAGGCCACAATAATATCTCCCTTGGTGAGATCGTGGTGTTTGTCAGTTAATTTTGTTGTCCCTCTCCTCTCTCAAATTTTCTGTTATCCTTCAGACATTTCCAGCTTCAACTTTTTTCCTCTTCAAAGTCTTCCTTATGCTTAGTCACTACGTTGAGGCACATGGCAGACTTCTCTTTGATGCACAGCCACAGACTTTTAGTGGTGCACAAAACTGCATGCTGCAAATAAACAAATGAAATAAGTGCCCTCATGACATTCTTTATGATTTTCCAGGGAAAATATGTGTGCAGAAAAAAAGAACCCAACAAAACATAATCTTTTA
>VXBX01005861.1:131125-149526 GCA_013400415.1 Scytalopus superciliaris
ATTCTTCTCTAATTTTTTGTGACCGTCTTCCTCAAACTTGCTGGGAAGCACTTCATCTTGAGGACTTGCCCTTCATTTCCCCTGTTCCCTCCCTGTAGGTTTGGCAGTTCTTCAGGCTTATGGTCTGTTGTTCTCAAGGTTTTGCATATGACTTGGTGTGCTTAGAACCATTTATTGCAGCTAACCTGATACATTAAGACTCCACTTCCACCAATGCCCTGCAGAAGTACAAATAACTAGGATACGAGTAATTGTAACCTGCTGAGGGAAAACTGAGTTTGAGATATATGAGAATCCCTTGGTAGCTGCAATTACGTCTCGACAATACTTCTGCTGTGGGTAGAGCCACATGGCACCACTGTTTCTCCAGGGTATAAATTCTTTAATTGCATACATGACTAGAAGTAGGAATTAAACTACATAAATGTGAGAAGTTGGAGAATGTAGCAGAACTCACACACATCACATATTTTTTACTTGGAAACTATCCTTTTCTTCTTCAAAATGAGCCACCATACTCATTTCATGTGGGACTGCTCTTATGAGTATCTTGTGCGGTGTTTAACTAACTGCTGTTTTTCCTATGTGTTTCTTTTGCACCAATGTCTCTGCCTGCATTTCTTCTTGTGAAAGCTACTTCCCCTGCCTGTGTTGAACAAAAACTTTAGTATTATAAGGAAATTAATTACTATTCTAATCAGTTTTCTGGTGTCTACCTGATTCCTTTGGAGTCATATATACTTCCATGATAGCCTCTTTTTCTCTACTATGAGCCAATCTTCCTTCATAACTTATGCACTCAGACCCTTAATCATTTTGCATGGCCTTTGCTGCACCTTTTCATTATCAGCAATGTCCTTCCTATAATAAGTAGAGTTGATTCAGCTGATACTCATTAGATATGCTGTCTCCTACAAATACCAAATGTTCCTGCAATATTCAGAGGGATTTCAGGGAACATGGTGTGGGGAGATGAAAGTGAGGGAGGCAGCCATCTAATCTTCCTAACTTAAGTGTCATTTGATTTGCAATGACTTTGAATATCCATTTACATAGCTGTGAATCAGCTGTCATGCTTGGTTGTATACTGTGCTGGCTTCATGTATGATCATGTAGCCTTCTAACACTTTCCCCTCAACATAACCTTACAGAGGGAAGAAAATTCTGCTTTTGCTTGTTACAGTGATGTGAGCCAATGGACCCCCTTTGGTCCCTCCAAACAGATCCCAGTTCACTGTGTTGGAAGATGGATGGGGCACTGATATCAGACTCTGCAGATGCTGACTTGTTTCTCTGCCCATGGGCTTGATCTATAACTAAATGACATCTTGATTTGGCCCTGAATTTCTTTAGCAGTAAGATCAACATTAACAATATGAGGTCAAATTATGACCTCTGTAATTTTGATGACTAAAAGAGCTGTATGACAGGTAAATTCATAGGCAATTTGGCTTAAGGAGACCAGAAATGCACAATATTCCTAACGTACTCTCGTTACTGCCCTATTTAACAGAAAAAGACACTGATTATATACACAATGTAAATCCCAAGGCCTTTTTTACTTCTGCCAAACACTGTAGAGAGGGATTTACTGCATTATCCATTATCACGTCCAAGTCTATTCTTGGTTTGTATTGTGCTTCATTTTAGGCTATAGTCTCTGTGGACAGTTTTGATCCTCCCTTCTCTCATTACTTTATGCTTCTCTATGCTGAACTGCATAAGCCAATTATCAGACCATAAACCTCATCTATCCAAAACATTTTGAATGCGTATGCTCTGTGCCTTTGTGGCTGCTGCCCTCCTACTATTTTGTGCCATTATCAAACAAAGGCATATTTTAAATATTGTCATACATGCCCCCCAGCCCCTTTCAAAGTCATTCTTAATTAGATAATGATTAATTAGATGTTTGTAAAGTACTCTGGAAAAACAAAGTGCTATAGAAGTGCAAAGTATTATTATTAATATGCATCATCATCAGTGTTATTAATACTAAGCTTTGCTGCAGCAACCCTGACACTACTGTTTGTCCTCCTGAATTGGCCTCTCTTTTCCAGAACAAACCATTTCTTCTTTACAAGGCAGCTTTTAATCCAATTCAGTGCATTTACCCTTTGTAATGTGCTCTCTGACTTACTAAAGAAATATCTCTGTAGTGTCCTGTGGCACCAGGAGCAGTTGTGAAATGCAGACGGATTCTATGGCCATCCTTTTCCCATGCATTAACAACCCAGCAACGTGTTCAAAGAATTCAAGCGATATTGGCACACATGCTTTTCTTTTTAAGAATCCATGTAGTATCACCCTTACTGCGAGTGTTGCACTATATTGTGAGTACCCCTGTTGTGCAAAAAAAAAACCGAAGAGAACAAGACTGCTGACCTCGTCAGATGAAGCTCGGCAGGAATGCAGAAGACTGGTTTGGTGAGTTTCAGATGCTGAATTAAAAGAGAGAAAAGAGGGAAGGCACATTTAAAAGGACCATGGCATTTTTCCATGATAATGCCCTGTTCCACTCCATCACCTACCTAAAAGTTTACAGAGGTTCTGACTTAAAAAAAACCCAAGAACATCTAAAAGGCAATAAAATAGTCTTAAGCCTGCAGCTATCTAAACTGTAAATAGCCTTTTCTGCTGAAAATTGTGCTTTCAGTTAACACAATAGATGCAAATACACTCACTTGGCAGTATCTGCTCATCTACATCTGTTAGAACAGTGTGAGATCTGCTTGCCTGTTGGTCAGAGCCTTGCTCCAACATACAGGTTCCAGGCAATTAAAAGTTTACATGGGCAGACTTGAAAACACTGTGGAAAAATTCGCTTTTCTTCAGGAAGTCCCTTCACTGTGCCAGCTGAACAACATTGGAAACATATGCCAGCTACAGTCAATTACACTAGCTTATACTAATATGACATGCAGAAGGAAAGGCAGGCAGAGAGTCCATAGCTCTTACTAGCTGCCAAAAAGAAAAGCTGTATTGCCCTAGGTGCTGCAAAGCCCATAAAGACCACACTGGGGTATAAGATTTAGAGCCAGGTGGAAGGAAGAAATATTGAAATGGTTAATAAAAGAAATTAAAATTTGGAACTTGTCCCAAGAAATAGCCAACAATCTCCCAGTCCAGTGCTCTGTGGTAGTCAGCAGCAGCCCTATAGCAGTGGGGAGTAGAAAAGAAGTTCTACAGTCAATAACCTTTACATCTAGGAAAAGATGCTGAATGGGACTGTGCATAGTGCTGTGCCTAGCAGGTTAACCATCTGACTCCTAGTCCACAGTCTAAGCTGAGAAAAAAATCAATAGGGAAAACACCCTGTAGCTACATGATCCTTAGCCAATAAAACTGGATACATTTTCTGAAATGAAAGTTGTTTTGCTTTTATGCTTTTGACCTTCCTAAGGCTAAATATGTAATCAGTTATTCTATTGTTTTCTATGTTCCTTTTGTTTGTTCTAGTACATGTCAGTCTGTGCAGAACTGAGTCTTTGTTCCCTGTGTTTAATAGTCATATTAATGCTAGATGGCCTTTTAAAGGACATTTTAGAAGATGTTCATATATTTGTGAAAACAACCCATATCCTCCAAAAGAATCTATACATATAAACATGTCATGACCAATAAAAGACATCTAATACAGGTGTTCCAGAAGAATGAACATCTCTGTTAGGTAAAAGCACATAAGATACAACTCCAAAATATGTGGTCATAATATCAACAGTTGCACATCAAATCATTTAAGCAGGGAGACGGCTGTATTGCTGATTTTCTTTTATGTTTTGTTCTCATTATAATTTTAAAAGTAAATGTCAATCCTGGATTTCCCAATAAACAGAAAATACCTTTTTTTACAGACTAACTCATTATGCTGTGTTTCAGAAGGACACACATCTCATATTTTAGTGCAGATGAATGGTGATGATGAAGCTAGCTGTGCTTTCAACCAGTGAAAGCTATCTGGTCTCTGCTCTACAAACACCTCTCCTGTATTTGTTTAAAAATGTGCCACAGAAACAAAACACCTCGCTGCTCCTGATTGCAGTAGATTATATTACTTTCTTCTGGGAGCTCTACAGGGCAAATATCACAGAAGGAGATGTGTTGAGGTTAGCCATTGTGTTCAGGGTAGTCACAGAGGCACAATTTGGGTCTCTGCCTGGAAATTCCACTATTAAAAAAAAAAAAAGAGAACAAAGGGTGTTTAATGAGAAAGAGTTGCAAGCTGTGGAGATATTCAATAAAAACTGGGTTTATCTGAACTTCTCAATGACACTAAAATACAAAAGATAAAAATTGTGCAAGTCCAGGTGTGTGCAACAGCTTGAGTTGTACAGCCTAGTCAACTTGCATATTGGAGCCCTAGATAACAAAATAGTCAACTGCTAAAAGTGCTCTAATTGTTTATAACAAACATTGTTCTTGTAAAACAAAAAGTAAAGATAAAGGTCTTGCAACCTACTGCTAAGACAGCTTCCTGGAACAATGTGTAGGGTCACACACATACAAATCTATCATGGGATATTTATGAATCAGACTGCTTATATCTACAGCATTATTTCTTTCACTTTATAGGTTCCATTCTGCTGTATATCTACACAGGTAAAATCTTCTACTATCCCCTTCTGGACATTTTTGTGCCCTTTTCATCATCTGCTTAGGCAATCCTTTCCCAGTTTACTTGAACAGGCCCAGGTAGCCAATGGCGCATTGTCACAGTAGCTGTAGCTTACCTTCTGAAATGAGGCTAAGTTCTGGGATGACTCCAGTTCTAGAATGAAGTGAATGGGAGGAGAGTGTGTGTTAGCATCATGCGGAGAGCTAAAAGTCAAGAGGAGGGTGTTTCACTGATCCCTCAGTTAAAGCTACTATTTATGCCCTACAGCCATTTGGGCACCATACAGGGACCAGAGGGAACCCAGGGCCGATTTTTCAGCATGCAGGTACATCCAATCTGCCAATGGAACTCAAAGCAGAGAAGAGTCCTTGGCCCTATTTTGGTCAGTGTTTTTGATACAGCCTGGAAATCCATCATGCTTTGCTAAAACTACAGAGCCTTTAGGCTTCATCTGAAATTTTGGCATCTACTTCCAAGAATACAATGAAATTCAAATTGATGGAGTAACAGAGCCCTGCAGAGACACCTCTTGTGAGTCAGTGGGGTCCATTGCTGCCAGAATTTTATATGCTTTGGTAAGATCTTTTCAAGTCTTATTTTTCTCTTCTACTAAGTGCGGATGGTGAGCATAGCAGCACCAAGGCAGGTTGGTAGGTCTGTGCCATAAAGGAGGCACACTGTACCTACATAGCAGGTCTCAGAAGGCATTTCTATGATTACTCCCAAGCTTGAAAAAATGGGCATGAGAGAACTTGAAGTGAGTGTGAAAGACATGTTCAGAAGCATGTTAAAAGGTCCCATGTTAAAAGGTCTGTATTCTGGGGTGTTTTTCAGGATGTGAATGGTGAGATCTCATTGTGTGAGTGTGTACTTCAGCACAACTTTTTATGATGACATTGGTAGAAACAGATTTATTGTTTTAAAAAACAAGTTCAGTAAATGTGTTACAGAGTTCTTGTGCATTTGCGTAGCTCTTGCAGATTTTGCTGTCTCTCCCTAAACTTGCAGAGACAGGTATATGACAACTCAGGCTGAGTGTAAAAGGTGCTATGTAGGAGAAAACTTCAAGGTCCTTTGCAAGGTAATGAACTGTTTTCTGTTTCCCAGTAACAACTAAATAGTCTTCTCTTGCTACTATTTTCTTGAAAAAAAAAAACCAATAACATGTAATGTTCTTTTTTTTCCCCTGCATGCTACGTTTTTCTTAATTCTCCCTTGCATTTTTCACCACTCTGCTCCACCTCCAGGTCCACCACAATATTTTCCACTGAGACCAAAACAAGTAGAAAACATAAAAGTCACTGCTTGAAAGTGTCTGAAACTATAGAAGAGTTGTGCTGCAAACCATCAGAGTAGTATTTTCATAACAGAAAAGTAAGTGTTGTATGTCCTAGTTTGTAGCATGAGGTCATGTGGAAATATCTGTTGATGC
Source organism: Scytalopus superciliaris (assembly GCA_013400415.1). Taxonomy (NCBI): domain Eukaryota; kingdom Metazoa; phylum Chordata; class Aves; order Passeriformes; family Rhinocryptidae; genus Scytalopus; species Scytalopus superciliaris. Next base: position 137,173 of record VXBX01005861.1, read on the forward strand.
AAAGTCTGCAGGGGACAAGTGGTAAATTCTGAAGGGACAAGGAGTCAAACTTGGTGCAGTTTTGCTCTTATTGCTTACAAATAAATTCCTTCTCTCATGTGTTAGTCTCTGATCAATGCTTGCACACTATTTGGAAGAGGGCTAGCTGACAAAAATGTTAATTGCTCTGGACAATCAAACACTAGTGCTGAAGCTTAGACTATTTTTCTGTCTTCAATTATTTATAGTAATAGTAAAAGCAGCAATAGCATCTATTTTAATATTAGGCAAAGCAGTAGAAATTATTCTGAGCTTTGGGGATTAATACCTTTGGGATCCTTTTTACAATAATGCCCTTGAATTTAGACCAGCATTTTGAAACTTCAAGCTGGAAATTACTAATCCACATTTATCTGCTTACATAATCAAAGCTTATGTGCCTGGATCCGTATCTTTGTGTTTGGGCAAATCTTAAGGTCAGTGTAAATTAACTGAACACAGTTTTTTAAAAAACATTGTGTTTCCTTTATTTGAATAAAGTGAATTTAAGAAGTCATGATTAATTATTTTCTTTTTTTTTTCCTTTTTCTAAATCATATTCAACACTTGCGCTTCAATTATTTCTTTCAGACATTAAAGAAAACATTCCTTCAAAAATAAGAATACATGAAAAAAATTAAACCCTGGGATCACAGCTGCTGTTTCTGAGTTAGATAATATAACTAGAGGTTCATTAGATATGAAGTATGTAGTATAAATATGATGTGATGTCTCTTGAAGGAAAAAGGTTTCTTGCTGCTTTCTTGCACTTTTGGGCTGAGTGAAAAAATTTCCTTTATCATTGACTAAGTGCATGCATATGGATAGATCTTGTGGCATATGCAATGCATAATAACTTGGTCCTCACAGTAAATTGATTGTCAAAACTTCTAAATGACCATAATATGTCAAATATTTTTGCTTGGATGCAATTTTAGCATCTCTAAATATCTAAATTCTAGTGTCACTTTAGTGTCTACATTGAATATTTTTCTCTAGTTTCTAATTTGAATGGTATGAAGTCCCTCTCTCTATGTTAAATCATAGAGATGTTTGTTTTGACCCATTCTGATTGTTACCCAAATAATGATAATAATAATTAATAAAAAAACCAAGCATGAAATCTATGCATAAAATAATAATTTTGGTAATAGTTTCAAGCAAATCATGCATTCCCCAATATTTCTCAAAAAGCAAAAAATAACATTTTTCTAACCAATTTAATGAAAAAACATCTGAGTAAATTTAAAATAATGCTCAATAAAAAAATTGTAGTTGCCTACATTTTTGTTACCCGGTTTAATATTATGAATATTTCCTTTGGTGAGCTACCAGTGGCTGGGATTTTACATGGTACTGGATAAGCTAGTTTATTATTTCTCATTCTATGGCAAAATCACTTTCATAAACGGGTCTTATTGTATAGATAAGAAGAACATATACTTTTATAGACAAAAAGGATACAATCTGACTGCTCTGTCTGAATGGGATAACAGAATTTCAGATAATAGGATTATCTTTGTCTCACTTAACTTCATCCATCCAGAAATTAGATGTGTATTCAGAGGTAATTGTGTAGCCTCTCTCTGTTGCCATTGTAGCCAGAGAGGAAGCAGAAGGAACCTGCAGGCAGTTAAAATTTGTTTGGATAAAAGCACTGCTTGAAAATTATTAGTTAAACTGAATAAAAGATATCAGAGTAATTTCTGAGGCATCCAAATAAAATGGCATTTGGTTGTGTTGAAGGAGAACAGAGTGGTCTAAATAGAAACTGCTGTTGATTTTGTTTTGGGCTGGTCTTCAGATTATTTTTTTAAAATATTTTAACTAATGCTGTCAGTGAAAAAAATATATAGCTTTTTAAAAATTGAATGATGATGACAAAAAAGAGATGTTGCAATATAGAGGAAGATTAAAATCTCAGAAAGAATTGGATGACCTTGAGACATTTAGTGCACTAGAAATGGTCTGACTATAAGTGCACAATGTAAATTAAAGTTATAAGTCTACAGGAACATGTATTAAGAATTTTAATTTTTTTTTTGAAAACTAGAGGCCCATCAGCAAGAATCAGCAAAGGAAAGGAAGATCCTTGGAGCACAAGATTATTTTAGAATGCCTGAATGAGCATGAATGTGGGATGAATCCATCAAAACATTAAATGCATCCATTGCATGAATCAGGAAAAACATTTCCAAATATTGCAGAGAAATATATTGACATCAGAAACTACCATAATGACAATCCATCTGAAATTTTACTCAGTTCTACAGCTGATCAAAATTAAGATTACATCCACACTCAAAAGAAACTAAAACTGAAGCCCAAAGTTGCTTACAAGACAAATAAGTTCTCATGGGGCCTAGATAAATTTAATCTGGATATTAAGAGATAGATTTTAACCACCAGAGGTATTAAGTTCTGAAGTAGCCTTCCCATAGGAGCAATGAGAAGAAAAATGCTAAATAATTTCATAATGGAATTTATTACATTTTTAATGAGATTCCATGACATGGTCACCTGAACAGGAAGATTCTTCAAAACTTAAGAGATCTCTTCCACTTCTGTATATTTATGCCCCTAGATGCTTGTTGTAGGCTGAGTTATGCTTCATTAGAAGGAGTGGCAATATTTTAAATGTCGTAGTCTACTTTTCCCATGCAGGAAGGATACATTGGAGATTTCTCTCCTGGGCCTGTTTGACAAACAGACTGAGCTCAGCATGGTTAAAAATAGATGTTTGTCAGATAGGTCATCTGTGACTTTTGTGGAAAGAAGGACTCTAAGGAAAAAAAGTAATTGGGAAGAAACATTTTGGTTTAGGAAAAAACCCCAGAGGTGTGAGTTACATAGTGGATTAAGCTGAATTTCTCCTCTTTTTTACTCAATTTGTATTCACTTTTTAGCATGCTCAGTATGATAGTTTTTGAACTAAATTTTAAAATCCCAGATTTGAAAAGAGATAGGTTTTTCCTCCATTTACAGTCTCCTCTTGGAAAATGTGGCAGGAAGGTTGAGGGGATTTATTCCAACTGCTGGAAGATTGGGAACTTATTCTGATACAAACCTTGGATATATTTTATCTAAACTACAGATAAAAAATATTGCTTGTAATCAAACATAAGAGATCAAGCCCTTCTCCTCAGTAACATAGTTGTTGAGGGTTTTCTGCATGGGAAAAGGAAAAGAAGGAAAACACTATTTCTTGGAAGTATTTTCCTCCATAAGAGTTTCAACTAGCCAGAAGTTCCACAAGGCAATTGCATAAATAAACAACTGCTTTTAAAAATAAGGTTTAAGTAATTCAATTGAGCCATGGGAAATCCAGTCCAAGTCTTGTGCTAATGAGGAAGTGTCATAAATATTCACATTTTCTTACCATTAGCCTTATAATTTACTACCTACAGGTATGGAGGTAGATGAAGCATCCTACACTTAAACCTTCACTGCAGAATAATGAAGAAGGAAAGAAATAAAACTAGCTTACCTAGCTACATTTTTAGTGAGCAGCCACTAGGAACAATTGTGCAGGAACATCATTGATCTTGGGCCGACAGACCAAAAAAGTCAGAAATAGAGGGATATAAAAAGTAGAGCAGCAAAAATATACAGCGAACGGCATCGCAGGCAGGATATGCTGTTACTGTGATAGGAATTCTGGGGGTGTCTATTTATTATTTGTATATGATATCATGGGGGCAGAGTTCACAGAAATTAAATTTACCAAGAGCAGAAAAAATATTCTATTCCTGCATCTGTACTGCTGAGACCAGCAACTGAAATAATAATTTTGTCTTGACCCTCTGCAGTCTGAAAATGGTTTATGAATGGGAATTATACAGACTCCCTGTTTTGCATGAGCATTCACTTCCTTTGTTTGTACACACAAAAAATGGTGATGGACTATCATTATCCAAATTGATAGCAGCTGTGCTTACTAAAAAAATGTTTTCCTCAAATCTGTTGACATGTCAGTGGTAATAAAAAAAATAAAATATGTCATATGGTACACTGAAACTCCTGAATTACTTGTCACAGCCCATTTAAATGTGTACTGCATTCAATCCAAGAAATCTTCTGTTAAATTAATATATTTGCTAGGCCCTTTAGTACAGATTCTACTATCCTCAGGGGAAGTATTTTGAAGATATCCTTAAAAATCTAAATATTTAACTTCATCTCATATTTGCATAATTTAATTGGAAGGTTTCTTTTAGTTCTTTTTTTTTTTTTTTTCTTTCCCAAATTTCAAGTTGTCTACCATTTTGTTGCTTGAAATTAATGTACTGTCATTTTAACTCACCAGGGACCAACTCATGAACTCCCTCTGTAGTACCAGTTGACTGGAAATCTTTTAACACTGTATTTTGCAGGAAGAAACAAACAAGCTCTCCTTGCATTCAAAACTGACTGAAACCCATGGGAATATTGGGTGGGGTCCTAGCTAATAAGCCTTGCTGAGTAGCTGGGTGTATGAAGTGCTGCTCACTTGTGTATCCTGCCAGGCTAATCATGTTTTAAAAAAAAAAAAAAAAAAAGACCAAACACCCAGCTTGTAGATATCTGCAATGAGGACTTTATTTACTACAGGTTACTATGAATCTTTGAGATTTTAATTTTGAAGCTTGCAGTCATAGTCTATTAAATTGGATGCCTATCTTACTTTCTCCATGGGCACTACTTTGAGTTTCTGGCAAGATGCAGATACAGCCAGAGGCAAAAAGCAAATGGGGGAGAGGGCTTTTGGGGGTCATGTTGCAGTCTTGAAGAAAGTGTAATATTCCTTGAAGTTCAAAAAGTATGCACTTTCTTAAGAAACATAGGTACTACACAGGGAGAACTCTTTTGGGTGTCATTTGATGGCATGTCTGGTTTGGTTGCATGGTGCCTACAGACAGTGACTGCAATTCAGATCTTTTCCTAATGATGTTACAGACACAGACAATGCATGGATGTGTGTCCCTGCTCAGTGCAGCTTACAGTCCTGGATGAACAGACAGGGAGATCTCATGGAGATAAAATAACTTGCTGTTGTTCAGGACCTGAGTCTGAGTTAATTCTAGTCTTCCAAATCTCAGTGCAGTGACTTGTCTAGTACATCACCTTGCCTCCTGTTCTCACCAAACCCCAAAATAAAACGTACAAAACTGAGTGATGTAGGGTAAGACAGACTCTAAAACAAGATCAGAGGGAGCCAAAAGCCATTGGAAACTTAAGTTCAAAAGAGTGAGCACAGTGGAAATACAGCAGGTCATAAGCAGCAACAGAAAGAAAAGGGAAAGATATTTGAAGAGAGCAAATAGTGTGCATGTTTCCTATCCTGAGAACAAAATACCTATCGCTGACTGTGCCCTCTCAGAGGTTTAAAACCTCAAGTAACAGAAGGCACCATTAAGGCAATTTCACTGGCTGCATCGTGATGGACTGGCCTAGTCCTCCCTTCACAGGCCTGGAAACTCCCTGCTCGGGATCAAAATCAGGAGATGAGGTCACTCATGATTTCTATGGCAACAGAAGGCACTTCAGTCTCTCATCTGCTCCTCCCATTTCTCCCTTTTTTTTCCTGGGAACTGAGAGTTCTAGCTGTGGATTTATGCTCCAGTTGATGCTGACGTCACTTCCAAGTTGTGCTGTTATTGGCTGGGATAGAGTTAATTTTCTTCATAGTAGCTCATATGGGGCTATGTTTTGGATTTGCAGGAGAAAAATAAAAAGTGATTCCCTTAGAAAGAATGATGAAAAATTCAGGAGAATGACATTTTCTTTCACTAAGTAATTGAAAAAAGAAAGGAGATGGTTTTGAAGGAAGGGGAATGGAGACAGAGGCTACCTGCTTTTGTCAAGACAAAGTAGAATGGAAAGATATATGGGGAAAGTATAATTGTCAGTCACTTTCCCATGAAGGATATTTTATGCGGTAATAAACGAGACAAACAGACACTGAATAGGGCTTTATGGGAAACAGTTTTGGCTGAGTTGTACCTCTGCCTCTCAGGGTGTCTCCCATTAGTCACTCGGCTGATGAATTTGCTCAGCAGTGGTGGCAGTTTCAGGAAAAGAAGAAACAGCTCTCAGAAGATTCAGCAGTTTAGTTTAAATACATTTCCTCTCCCACGCCTACTCCACGCTGAGCTCCTGTCTCTCTCTCTGCAGCTGTTGCCTGTTTCACCAGCACCATCTCCTTCATGTTAATCATCCCCATCCATCCCTGAAGGCAGCAGAGCCAACCAGCACCATCTTTTCACAGCTTTGTCATGGGAAGATACCAAGGTTTTAGAGCCCGCAGAGATTTCCGAACCAAGAAGAAACTCAGATTTTTGTTCAGAATTCAGAATTATTCAGTGATTTCTTAGGATTCAGAAGTTTTGAGTTAATGTCACAGAGTGTGATACCTCCCTTGAGGTTGTGGTTGCCCTCTGTTGTGGCTGGCATGGTTAGCTGGTAGATAGAGCCTCATCTACCTGAGCTGGTTCTGTCTGAGCTAATTAGAGACTGCTAATGCTAAGGAAAATGGTGCAGAAAAACTCAAGCTGTCTTTGCCCAGAGCTTGCACCTGAAATCTGTGTAGCTGCAGTGCTTGGTGCTTTTCTCAGGTAAGGCAACCTGATCATGAATTCTATTTTGGCTTGAGCTGACAACAGTTTGAGAAGCTCTGCACTGCTTTCTCTAATTTGATATAGACACTGTTTCCCTGTATTTAAAGTAGAGATAATGTTACTTGCAAAACATGCTGAGATGTGTGCTGGGATGTAAATTCAAGGGAATATTGCAATTCCTTTAATGGCTTCCTTTCAAACTCTGAAGCAGGGCATGTGAATTGTTTTGTCAGCTGAATTGGGGGATTTAAGACAATTTTTATAACTGACAAACACTAATCCCTCACACTACAATATATATTTTCCCATTTACCCTTTACATTTAATTTGATGAAGTAACCTATTAAATAATAATTGTTGTAGTGAAGGACAGAGTATTTGCCCACTCCTAGAGATTTCTGAAATATTAATACATGGAGTTATTGCTGCAGCTGTCTCAGATGTGCCTGCCCTGTTTATGGCATGTACTGGATACTCTAATTAAACTCATTTTCATTTAGTCAGTAAAAAGAAAAATCAAAATTGCTTTTTTGCACCAGGTTGGTTATTTAATTGGGATGGGGAAAATGAGGAAGCAGAGGAAGAACAAGTGAATTATCCACAGTGGGAGACTGAGAATAAACACATTTTGCTTGGACAATCATTGATATCAGTCATTGTCTTGAAATTAGCATTTACTGTTACTCATGGAATTTTGGTCACAAGCTGGTCATGGGATCTGAAGATGCTGTAGGAGTTACACAGCTGAAGTAAGATAAAGTAATTTCTTCAAGGATAGTGCCTTCCACTGGGACTTGGATAGCTAATGGGATTGAAGAGTTTTCCCTTTAGGCCATCAGCTGTGACTGAACACATTAAAATAAGAGAGCGGTTCAGTGGCTTATGTAGAATGAGCTGGTGGCATGAGTCCAACTATTCAGTTCACAGGTATCTCCATCTACATTCTAATACTGGAGGTTCAGGCTTAGTGTGCCATGAAAACAGTTCACAGTGCAGAGACCACCTATTATCAAGGACTGCAAGACTCCAGCTTTCTAATTCCAGCTGCAGGGAGGACTTAATTTTTATACAATAGGCTCTGTTTTTATAAAAATATTTATATGCTAATAAAGAAGAGGCAGGAAACTATGCATCTCTCCCAGAAAATGATTCGCATGCTGGGTTGTAGAGTTGCCTTCCTTTATGTTCCAGAGAATCGAGAGTTCTACCATTCCAGATAAAACTGTTTCAAGTGGTGGGCCTGAGAGAATATTCTGTGTCCTGGCCATTATGGTATATGACACAACTACAGAAGCTCCTGAAAGCCAGAATCACAAGCACCATCACAACCATTTTCAATTCCAGGTGCAATAGTATTTAAAGGAGCAAACTAATGTCTTTGAGTGTGAAAATTAGGCTTCTATGGGTTGGAGTGAAAAAAAAGTTATCATTACAGTTCTGTCTAGAATCCTGTAGAAAGGATGTAATTAGGAATACATGCTTTAAAGTGTACCTAATGATAAGTGTACATTTCTATAAGGGTTTAGATGGAGTTTGGAAATGTTAAATCACCTAACTTATGAAATGCCTCCTTCACTGCACAGATGAATGCTCAGGGAAATATCTTCTGCTGAACCTGCTGTGCAGATACCTGGACCTCACTCATTTGCTTGGTTAAAATAACAATCTCATCATAGGCATGATTATTTAAGGCTATAATCAATTAAAGTTTTGTAAGAAAGATAATTTTTTTTATTAGGAGAAATTTTCAAGCTAAATACAAGTCAGGAACCACTGTTCTGAATATGTAATGTTCAGTAGTTATTATGCCTCGTTTTCCTGCTCCACAGGTACCAACTGTTTCTCTCTCAATGGTTTTAACTGGTTAATAAAATCAAATTAAACTCAAAACAGTTGTTCTCTACCTGTATTTAGCTGGAAGGCTGATGTCTGATTCAAAACTGGAAAAGTGTATTTAAAAACGTGCTTGTTTTTTCCAACTGCTGCAGTTAGTTGATAAATTTAACACACCAACAAAATCACCCTCTTCTTGCAAACCATACCTAAATTTTTCTCTTCCTCACTGTCCCCCCACCTACCCCCACCATAACTGCTCACATGTACTACTTTAAAAGAATAAAAATGCATTTTACTGCCTTCAGATTAAGGTCAAAAGCAGCTTCACACTTACTCCATTGACAGAATCATCTTTCTGACTCTGACCCTGTAGAGGCAAACCATTTCCGAAATGTATTGTGTTTACAGAGCTTTTGGAGAAGAGATGAGACCTACTGTGTAACTGCAATTTTGTTGGAACATGTAACTGTCATGTAATGCAGCAAACAAATTATGAAGCATATTACAGGCAAGGCTTTGAGATTTTTTTTTAAAGTCCAAATAAAACTTTTTTTTTTTGTTGCTTTCTAAGTGATTGTCAGTCGAGCAAAATGGTTTAGCAAGTTGTAGAAACACTGAATTTTATATCATCTCAACAGGGACTCAGTCTCCTTATTATTAATGCTGTCTCTCCTTTCAAAACATTGATTAAAAACTCATCCATTCAACCTACTAGCTATAATGGCACTATCTCACACCCATTCTGAGTCTCTGNTTACTCCTTTAAGGCCTAGCTAGTATTCTGCACTGAAGCAAGAATTGTACTTTAGTTTGGTGCTTAAAACTAACCAAAACAATATATTTTAATGTTTGCATATACCTGAATTGACTATGTGGGAAAAGGAACAGTGAAAAGGGGACAATTGCTCCATTCCTTGCTTCACTGAATAAATACTTTAAGTAAAGAGAATTGGAGAGATAGAGAATACCCCAATCTCAGTTTTGAGTTGCATTTAATCATGAAGGTGATAAATGGGAAAGCTGATTGATTCAGTTTGGGAGGCAGCTTAAATGGGTGCCTTAATAGTATAGTAGAGCATATAAAGACTTATCCAGTCCTTACCAGCCTTCTGAAAGCCATCTAAAGCCTATGGCTAATCTGGCCTAAATCAGCAAAACATTTAGAGAATATTAAAATGAATCATGCTGACATTTCAAAAAAAACAGTGCCTGTTTTCAGCTGAGTTGGAACCATTTACTAAATTAATCTTTAGTTTCAACATAGTCCAAAATGGGATTTTTTAATTACTAATCTATCCAAACTACTGCCCAGACATTTTTTCAAGTATAAGGGAGAAATATTTTACCTTAACTCAATCTAGCTCTGTTGATTGCTCACGTCAGTCATGCGCTCTTACTTACCAATGATCCAAATCAAGGAATTTGGGATGTGTAATTCTAGGCAGTGTGCATGAAAAAGGTGATATATTCCTTAAAAGACCTTAGGGTTTTATCTGTGAGTTGAGGAAAAAGATGGATAGAAGAGAGAGATAATGGATAAGAATGCAACAAAATGTGATTAACATTAGTGTAGTAAGCAGTGATTAAAGCACAGGAGGTTTTTGCACATGTCAGAACATATCCCAGCAGAGGTGACTTTTAAAGACCTCAGCACAATTACTCTGTAGATGTCCCACAGCTCTGCTCAAAGACAAGGCTGTGACTCTAATGTCCACATTCCCTGGCTATGACTAAACCAGATTTGTCATCTCTCCAGCTGCAGATATGGAGAGGAGAGGGCCCTTTCCAGGGCAGTGGGTCATGCTGGTGGATTAGGAGTGGGGGTTGCACTGAGGGCTCCCCACAGTGTGCAGGGCTGCGAGAGTACAGGGAAAAGATGGAGCGGAGAGCTCAATGTTCTTCTCCCTGCTCCTGAGACCACTATTAAAAGTATGGTACCTCATCAATCATTGGCCTTGACAGAATAGAAAATAAGCCATTATGCACCTTTCATGGTCTGTATTAACTCCAAAATAAAATCACAATATAAATATATGTTCCTAGACATTAGACTTTTCTTTCTTCTTCTTTTTTTTTTTTTTTTCTTTTGCATAACTGTGCAAAACTATATTTTCAAACATTAAAGTTTTATTTGTTTTTAAATTACATCCATAGGAAACAGGCTGGTTTCCAGCTTCATGAAGGGAGAGGAATGGTATAGGAAAAAAGAGAATACTTGAGTGAAATACTGTGATTCTAGTGTGCTTGTTGGTGAACTATTATTTTGTGGTTTTGGCCACTGTAGTATAAGAATTTTGTAATACTTCAAAACAAGGATAAGGAAAACAATTCTATTACTACTGAGAAATGAACTATGATATGAATGCAGGATAAAAACCCCATAAACCTACAGTAGCCTAGAATTACGGAGAGTGAGGGGGAAGTTTAAAGTCTAAAAGGTACAGACTATGTCAAGCCAAATTAATATTTTCAGTCATGCACAGAAAACAAAGCAAAGGAAGTAAAAATGGAAATTAAAAAGGAAAACAAACAAACAAAACCAAACCAACATTTGGAAGAGATATAAGGAAACGCTTTTTTATTCAAAAGAATATAAATGTGTAAAGTGGTCTACCAGGCAACACTGTTGAACTTAAACACTTGGGCTATTCAAGACACTACAAGGTAGTGTCTCAGAGGAATCATGATATTTAAAATGTAATGAGGTGTAACTTATCCCCAGAGATCTCTGATCTTATATTATATATGAAAGCTTTTCTTGCAAAACAGTAGCTGAGCCTGCGTGCAGCCTTGCAGAAGCATGCAAAGGCAAATTCACACTCTGATTGTGTTTGTTTGTGTTTTTTTTTTAAATGCTGCTTATTTGTATCCTCACACTTTCTCTGCCAGCTTTGCTGGGAAATGGTATGCAGATTTTGTCTCTGGTGAAGCTTCATGCACAGTTTTGGCAGGAGGTCCAAAAGGTTAAGAAGAATAGATGAAATCTTAAAAGGGAAGGTTCAGGCAGCGCACATCTACATCTTTCTGATCATGCTGCTGCTGGAGTTGGAGACAGGATTTTTTGCAAAGAAAAATTCTGATCTGTTTAAATGTAAAGAAGAGTCAGATATATGATGGTAAAACACTGTTCTTGCTAATGTGCTAATGTCCTCCTGTGATTATGATGCTGATTTTCCTTATGCTCTGACATTGTGAAAATGTCTTTTAGCTTTCTCTATTTTATTTTTTATTTTTGTTTGTTTGGTTTGGTTTGGTTCAAGTTGGCTTTTTTCCCCTCTTAGATCTGGAGAATGAGGAATTGACTGAGTTAGTACAGGAGGGGACAATTTTCCATGCGTTGAGGAAGGTTAAATTGGAGGCAGTGAGAGCAGATGAGAAGGGGTCTGGGGACACAACGTAATTGTATACAGGATCCAGGAAAAACAGAGGCCTCTGCCTCCTGTCACTACTCTGTTCTGCTGTTAAAAAACGGGGCAGGGACATGTACATTCTTCTGCCTGTTAGCTCAACTACATGTAGGGTAGGAGCCCACTTCTGCTGTCTGCATTAAATAAAAAGAGGGAGGTCTGTGTGCTGATGTTTCATTTATCCATGGACTGCAGCACTGTCCCCAAAAAATGTAGATAGCCAGCTGGTACATACAATATCCAAACCCCAGACAGCAACGTGGGCTGCCTTTTCTTCAGAAATGTCTACACTTCTAAGACTCAGTGGGTTCCTTGTAAACATTTTTTATGGACAGTGGAGGAAAGGCACCACTTTACTATCTGTGTTTAGCTGTAGCCCAGATTTAGGAATGTCATTAATCTCCACTTCTCCATAAGGGAGTCCAAAGAGTGCTCAGTCCTTTTGATGTCCTTGCTGGCACAGGTGGATGTGTTTGGTCTTGTAGAGGGGGGGGGGG